>VWZZ01007429.1:112012-191075 GCA_013399095.1 Psophia crepitans | reverse complement strand
CGGCAGCCCCGGGGCGTGCGGGGAGGGGAGCTCAGGAGCCGGCCCGGAGAGCGTCCTCCAGGGCCGCGGCCCAGCCACGCGGGGATGCTCTGGGCGCCTTTCCGCAGCAGCCGTGCCCGCTCTGCTGCCTTCGCGGGTTTGTCTGGGGCTTCTTTTCTTTTTAACCATTTAAAAGCCCCTAATTCATAAGCGAAATACTTATCGCCAGGCGAAGCCCTTACCTTGGCATCGCAGTGCGCGGCCTGCGCCGTGCCCGCGCTGGGGCCGGGCGGCGTGCTGGTCCCCTCGGTCCGTATCATCCGCGAGTCTGGGGACAGGAGTATTCCTTCAAGAAGAGCCTGAACCGGCACAAATGCAGAGAAAAAAAAAAAAAAAGTATTATCCGCTTCCTGTGGCTCCCCACCCAGTGATACATACATCCCGCCAAGGCAGCCGGGCTTCCTGAAAAACCGTCGCACGGAAGGAGATGCATTTGGAGGTCCAGCGCGGTGGCCGGTGGCAGTGGGCAGGATGTGTCCCGCACCGTGCCGGCTGCTGGAAGGCTGCGTCCCGACAGAGCCCGGCACCCCCAGATGGCTCGGCCAGCCCAGGGGGTTCCCCCAGGAGCACGGCTCCTGCGAACGGCAGTGGGAGCTTTGCCGTTTTGAAGGCAACAGAAACCTCTTAATGGGGATGGTAAAGTCTGGCCGCCTTTTCGCTTTTGCTGTTGTAATGGGGATATTTGTAAAGAGCCGTTCCTTTGTTTTCTCCTGTGCGTTAATAAAGGCTTTCCCAAAGATACTCTGGGCAGAGCAAGCCAGGTTTTACACAGAAACAGCGCAGAGGATTTGGGCTAGCCGGAGGGAAATCGGGTAACGCCGCCCCAACGGTGGGAGGTTGGACAGCAGATGGCTTCCCCCACCAAATCCTCCTGGCGCCTTAATCCTTGTCCATGTAACCCCCGTTTCATCCCCCTAAACGTGGAAGCTGGAGCATAATGTACAGGGTGACGGCTTGGGAGGGCAGGGGAAAGTCGGTCTGTAACAGTAAAGTTTTCACAGATTGTATCTCGGTGTTCTTCCAGTGTAAAACAATAGGGCAATAAATAGAAAGGGTTACTCTCAACCAGAACGGTTTGGACGGGGTTCCCAGCTGATGCAATTCAACAGGACTCCGCCGGAGCTAGTAACCTTTTAGTGCAGCTGACTGCTGCCGTGGGGTAGAGGCTGCTTATTCCGTGTGCTCTTAAAGCAACTTGCAGGGTTCCTCTTTCCCTGAGGATGGGGAAAGCCGCTCTCTCTGCCCTCTCCATCCCCGGAGACTCTCCCTTCCTCCCAGTGCCGCTTCTCGGCGGTGGGTGTGTGGAGAGGCGGGCAGTGTGATCTCCAATGTTCGGCCGAGATGCAAAGCAAGGTCAAAAATGCACCGGCGAGGCTCTTGCGTCAGAGGCAGCCAAGCATCCCCGGGGCTCTTCCCACTGTTTGCAAGAAGTCCTCGCTCCACACAAGCAGCAATAGCCAAATAAGGTGCCGAAACGCGCAGCCGCTTCCATCGGGACGGGGATGATACCTACCAGATCTGCCGGCAGCGCGGCTCCCGGCCCACCGCTCCTTCTGCCTCTGCTCCGTGGAAGCCGGGATGCTTTTCCGATGAAATGACTCAACGGGCATCTTTGGGAAATCGGTGATGGAGCTGCGTGGCTCCTCTGCTGTCACGGGGTTTTATTTGACACAGTTTGCCTTTTATTTTTATCCATGAATTCTTATTTTGTTTGTTTTTTAAACTGTTACGTGCAGTTGTTGAAACCAGCTGGTTTTCCTGGCTGCTCTGGGGCAAGCCGGTCAGACTGGCTCTTTCCAGGGTGGCCGGCTGCAGAAATCTGCCCGGTGTACTTGGGTGCCTCGGCTGGGTGACTGGGGCAGGAGAAGCAGCAGGACAGAGTGCCCAGCCCGTCTCTGTATACAGAGAAATTCCCCAAACCTCCCTGTAAACGAAAGCTCCGCTTCCTCAAACGCTCCAGCGCGGCCGAGCGCAACGTGCCCTGACCCGGTGGTGGGCAGCCCCTGCGTGGTCTCCGTCACCCCTCCGGTCCACCCGGGTCTCAATATTCCCCGTCTGCAGCTTCTTTCTTAACAAGGGTGAAGTTTCAAAAGAAAACCCCAAAAAAGGAGAAATGCAGACGCTTGTTTTTCCCCCGGCGCTTTTTGTGCCTCTGCACGCCTCCCTGCCCGTGTGCTCCCCTACAACCCGCTGCCACTGCTACCGCTCCTCTGCACACGGCGCTCGCAAGCTCTTCACTTCTCCCCGAGCCTTACTCTGAGCTCTTCACAGACATCCCTGAAGCGACGGGGGGCTTGGAGCCCCTCTGAAAAACCGCACGGCTAGAAATAATCTCAGGCAGCGACTGAACAGCAGCACAAGCCGCTTACTGCCGGCTCCCGCACCTCTGGCACCGCCTGCCAGCGGGGGGGAGAGGGTCAACCACCGGGGTCGGTTTTCTTCATGTGTCTCTTCATCGCCTGCCACCTCTAAACGCCTTTCGGATGTGGCCAAGGTTCGCTTTTCACAAATGACCGTTTCCCGGCAGAGAGAAGGTCGCGCTCCTGGCAGAGGAAACGTGTGGGGTAACTCCGCTTCCTTGTTTATTCCTGGCCACATTCACGATTTGGTCATTTCGGAAATGCCCACGTGACTCGGCTTTTTCATTTTTCTGAATGTACGTGCGGAGCAGTGGAGCTGTCACAGCAATGTGTTGTGCGACCGTGCGATCACCTGGTATACCCACAGAGGTATTCAGCGTCCTTGGGAGGAAAGGATGGATAATATCTGGGATTAAGGTCTTGAAGAAGCATTTGAGATGCTGAGGTTTAGTCTTTCTAGACTGTAGTGATTCTCTCTTGTGATCTTACAAAGGTCCATACCTCACTGCCCAGCAGTGTCCCTTAGGACACAACTCCACCGACGCAGTCCCACTGCTTTGCTCATGTGTAGCCTTCCTCCAGGCTCATCATCTCAGCTGGATGTAGTGTTTGCTTCCGATGAGTGAGGTCAGAAGAATTCCCAGGAGTTGATTTCATCTTTGGGCCTGTCTGCAGTGGAGCCTCAGCACCCTTTTCTCGGCAAGTTCATAGCTGGTGTGGTTCTTTGGGTTTTCCCACCACCTATGGGGGACAACGCAGGTGACAGCAGGTATCGGAGCTGGAGGGACATGTGGAGCCTGGGGCTGAACAGAGCAGGCAGTACTTCATATCTTCGTAGAGTTTGAGGGCCAGGAATAGGTCTGTAGACTCAAGTCCTCACATCTTCAGGATGGGAGGCTTGTCCTAGCTACCTGAAGGGAAGTTCAGGCAACCTGATGTGGAAATGCAGCTGGGTGCTCTGAGCAAGCATGGGCATCCTTACCTGAAGCGAGAGCCATCGACCTTAGGAGTGCCATGTGGCCAGATCTCTCCTCCTGATGGCCAAGGACACATGGAATGAAGCTGCGGACCAAGATTTGAGACTATTGCAACCACCTGTCTTGGTCCTTCATGTCCTTGCAGCTGGAATAAATCCTACCTTGCAAGAGAGCTACGCTCAGAGAAGAGACTCGAAGCCAGAGTGAGCTACCTCCTCCCGCGATAAGTCAAGCCAAGGTTTCATTGCCCTACAGCTACAAAACCGCATCTCATTTCCATGCTGCACGTGCCTAACGTCAGCCGCGGTGCACTGGAGCCTGCGCCGCGGGACAAACCCTCCTGCAGGGCTCTTCTCTGTCCCCTCTTCACCTTCTTTCCAGGAACTGGGGCCAATTAAGCTCCTGAAGCCTCAAGCTGGAAGGTTTGTTTCCCAGCCTCTTCCTCCGCAATCAGATCTTCATAACAAATAACTCCACTGGCTCTCCTGGCTCGGCATGTGTCAGGCGTTAGTTTCCTGTCGACATTAATCCCTGTGCTGCCGTTTATCTTTCATCCTTTTTCTATCGTGTGGTCATGTCCTTCTGATGTTTCCAGCTGTCAGGAGTGACCTCCACCGAGTGTGACCCTTGCCTTGGCCCAGAAAGGAGACAATGTGCCCCAAATCATTCTCTGGTTGTCCCCAGGGTCAGAAGGGTCCTTGAACTTCATGTCTGAAAGAGCCGGTGGGTCCTGGAGAACCCTCTTGACATCTGTTTTACCAGAGGGAGTTGTTAGCAGAAGACTTGAATCCACGTGATCGAGAATTTGGATAAATCGCAGGTAAATTCTCCTGAAAGTTGATTAATCCCCAGGGCTGAAAATGTCCTTCCAGCTCCCTGCCCTGTGTCTGTGTGTCTCACAACAGCCGTGCCCAGGGCCCTGCTCCCATCGCTGATCTTCCTCTGCATCGCCTGTGCCTGGCTCGTGGTTTTGGTACCACTCACCACCCTCACCTTGGGCACTTAACGTCACCTGGTGACTTGCGCAGCAAATCGCGCCACTCTGCATAGCCTGTGCTTTAGCAAAGGCAGAAATGCAGCACAGGGATGCAGGACTGTGTCCTTCTCAGCAGTTCCCATCCCCGCTGGTCTTTCAAACAGCCCCAGGACTCTCAGGGATGTTGGACCATTGCCTCCATCCAGGCCACCACCAAGGTTTCCAAATTCTTTCGGCAAAACCTGTCCCAAACTTAGCTTTCACCGGCACTGGCTCTCGGAGGGGGCTGTCCTGCGGATGCTTTGCGTGGTGCTGTCAGCAAGTGGTTGGTGTAACTCGGTTTTTGGAAACCCAGGATGGAAAACGCTGTGCTTTGCTGAGATAATCCCAGAACATGATCAGTCTGTAGAATTTTTTGGCTAAAAGTGACTTCAAAGGGTACTTTGCCACACTACTGATTCCCACTTGCCCAAGAGAAAGGGGGTAACTCCACCCCAAAGGTTCAAATATCTCAGCCCCACCTCCCACTTTTCTCCTGTACAACATATTAAACCACTTTCTGTTGTCCATCAGATTTTTTTTGAGCCTTTGCCACTCCCGTTCTGGCTTTTCTCCACCCACAGAAGGCCTCCTATTCATTTGCCTCTACAAATACAAAGTACGGGCTGGAAGACTGAATTTCTCCCGCAGAGCTGGGACTCGAAGAAAACTCAAATGTCACGCAACGCTCACTCCCCATCCCTGGAGCTGGTGACTCTGGGGGGTTAGAAGAAACACCCGGCATCATTTATCCACTGCTAGTCAGCGAGAAGAAAATGCCAAACCCCCAAATAATTCATCTGATGGCTCCGACACCATCATCTGCAGAGCCAGCCAGCCAGCGGAAAGTGCCTACTTGGAAGTGATTTACTGGGAAGCAGCGGGGAAAAAAAATAATCCCCAGATCACACCATCAATTATTCACAGCTGCTATTCAGGCCCTTCTGGGGCAGCCGCTCGATGGGAAGCAGAGCTGCGGGAAAGCACCCTGCGCTGGCACCCAGCACCCTGTAGATCTGCCCAGATCGTGAAGGAGGGGAGGAAACCTGCCCCCAGCCCCCTGCGTAGCCCTGTGCTGTGTGTTTGCAAAGCGGCAGCCCCGCAGCCAGCACCACCACGTGCTACAGCATCAAACCCCCACCCCGAGCCCTGGCACTGACGCTTCTCGTTATCTCTCCAGCCCCAGCTCTCCCCTCCCCAACGGTCTGGGGAAACTGGCTCCCAGCCCACCGGTTTTCCTTCTATCAGCGCAGGGACTGGCGAGGCGAAGTTCATCCCCCGTTTAAGGGGCCTCGAGGGCTGCAGAGGCGCAGGGCATCCCCGAGACATGTCGGACCATTCCCACCCCTATGGATGCGCTCTGGAGTGGGGTTGAAATCCAGACGTGTAGGGGTCAAAGACAAAGCCCAGGGAGAGCAGAACTGTCCCCCACCCAGGCCTGGGGTTTCTGCACACCAGTTTTTCTTTCCAAGCGTTGCTTGAATTCCCCCACCCTGTGAAAAATTTTGCTCAGTGTGAGATGAGCTCCCCAGGGCACTGTTTGACCCCACAGCACTGCAAAAATCACCAAACTGAAATAGAGTAGCAAATCCAGCCCTGGGGACTGGCTATCCCATGGTGCTCAAGGGACTGGGATGATTTTCCCACTGTGGAAACCCCAGAAACCCCAGCGTGGGCCACCCATCCCCTCTGGTCAGTACTGGGATGCTCCATCCTGGATGCACCACCAACCTACTGATGTCCTGTTCCCCACCCCACAGCCCCAAAAAGATGCTCTGGGATGGCTTTGTTCTTCTTCTCCCATCACCAGAGGTACAAAAGCAGCAGCTCAGGGGGTGAATGAGGAAACCTAGACATGCCACTCCCCCCCGATATGGAGAGCAAACACCAGTGGGCAACTGGGACACCCTCATGGACCAGTAAGCCCCCAAAACCCCATGCCTCCCCTTGGTGTGCCATCCTAAGAAGAAATCACGCAGCCCTGGACTTCCTGGGGAGGAGCTGCTTGCGGCCCTCAACCCCAGCCAGAAGGAAGGAGAAGCTGGCAGCGATGGCCCTACAGAAACACTGCCACTTTGTTCCCATCGCCCGATCCCAAAAGCATCCAAACCGTCCGGAATAAGGGACCCGGAACCAGCCATGCCGGCGCAGGGAACAGGGAGTTCCCCGAGACTGCAAAGCCCCAAAGGCTAAACAATAAATAGCAGCAGCCACATAAATCACACCCGTCCTATAAATCACACCCTCCGGATAAATCCCACTCCTGCTGCGGGAAGCTGCAAAGGCTGGAGAAGGAGGAGGAGGAGGAGGGCACCGAGGACGGAGCTGCTAGCTTTTGGCCACCTTTGCTCGTGCGCTGCCAAAGGCTCCGAACGAGGGTTTTTATGGAACCGCACGTCAGAGCTCTGTGAAAGCTGGGCTGATAACGGGCACCTGAGCAACGGCACCGACGCAACACGGGCGCTGGGAGCACGTTTGGCAACGCAGCCCTGATGGCGACTTCAATCAGAGCACTTTCACACTGTGTGAGTCACCCAAATTTGCCCCAGACCCCAGGTTGTGGGTGCGGGGGGAGCAACCCAGCATCATCCCCTACAACCACTTTGCTTGGGCATCTGTGGGGCTCCCCACAGCCTCCCAGACTGCCCCTCTGTCTTGTTTTTAACCAAACACAAGCGTATCCTGGCTCCTCTCGCTGGGTTTGGGGCGTTTGTGAGGAGCCTCCCTGGGCACACATCACCCAACTTCAGTCAAATCCGGGTACAAACAGCTGCAGACAAGGAAATCGCAGCAATTTTCTCCCCATTTTATGGATGGAGATGTTGAGGCCGGAGGCACAGCGCTGACTGACAATGACTGGAGGATGCAGCTCCCCGTCGGAGCCGGGATCATGCCGCCTGGGATGGCTGGGATGGTTTAGTACGGTGGAAAAGCCCAACAGCCCCTGTGTGCAGCTTTGGGTCAGAAACAGTCCCAAACCGCTTCCTTCTGCAGGGAAAATAACACCGAGAGGCTGCAGGGAAACCAGAGGATTAGTGCGCTGGCGGATGCCGTGCTCAGATTTTCCGGCCATGTCTGTGTCTCTCCGCTGCGGATCGCTTTGGCTCTCAGGGCTGCGCTGAAGTGTTCTGAGCTGAATAAAGGGATTTGGAGAACATCAAGCAGAAAACAAATACATCTATTAAAGGGGGAGGGAGTTGATACCTTTTACTTGTCTCTCAGGCACCCAAGATGCCCTGGGTAGCTGCAGCGGCCGAGCATATTCAGGAGCCCGTTGTGCCGGGGGGAGCTAGAGATGGATGATGCCCAGATGGTTGGATGGTTCCGTGCTTTTTCGGCTTCAGTCTTCACCGGAAAGTTCAGATGTGAGTGGGATGGTAATGCAGTTAGTGCTGGAAAAGTAGAGACAGAGGAGATCGGAGTGGTTTAATAAGGTAGATGCTATTGAATCAGCCATGTGGGATGAACCTCGCAGAGCGGTCTGAGCTCTCAGCCGGCCAGGAATGGCCACTGCGGGGAGATCGTGCCAGTTCCCCGAGCCCTGCTGAAGAGTGAAATCGCAGTGACTTGCGAGCTCCTAGAAGACACACAGTGGTCTGCAGCCAAGAGGGCTCTTGTGCACCTGCAGGTTCTGGTGCAGCCCTGTGTCCCCTGTGAACTGGGTCCTGCACGCTCTGGGGACCCCGCTTCTGCTTCATCAGTGGTTTGTGGTGAGGTGGGATGGTGACTGATGAGGATAGGTTGTAAGAATTCAGGCTGTTTACCCTAGAGAGTGAAAGACAGCTGATAACATCTTCAGGTAGATAAAAGAGGGTTTATCTGGGGAGAAAGGGATTGAAGAGGAAGGAAATGCTCTGTTCCCTGTTCCCACAATGGAAAAGCAAAAAGCAATGGGCAAGGAGATTGGTTCTCCGGTTACCCGGAGAAAGGTTCAGGTTAGCTCTTTGGGGAGACTCTTGAAGTGTAAGGGTGTGAATTGAAGGACTGCAGAAGGAAAGGAATCACCACGGTCAGAGGTTTGTAAAGCTGAGCTGGAAAAGATACATGCCGGATGGTCCGTGTGCCTAAGACCTCAGGATGGAGAGCACATTGCTGCTAGACCATCCCGTGGGCCAACAAAACTACCAGCAACACAGCCCAGGTGGGGATGGAGAGGTGGCAAGCGCTGGGGGACCAGGAGCCTTCATCTGTGCTGCCAGCTAGTGCCATAGGAATCTGGTCTGGGATTGCATTAGGATGACACCCATGGGATCAGCAATGATGGCAAAAGGTTGGTCACATCTTGGACCTGCTGCTCCCTGGGGAAGGGAGAGGCCAAGGCGAGGTTGTGTTGCATGTTTTGCAGCCCGGTTAAAGCCGCAGCTCTCGTGCAGCAGGCACAGCGCAGGAGCTCGGTGCGAAGAGTCAAGCCCAGTCACTAGGGCAAGAAACTGCAGAAACCAAGTGGGGCTTGGAAAAGGAAAAACCCCAAAACATCCAGAAAATAACCCGCAGCATTGAGAGCTGACTGTAAGCAACAGTTGTTTAAACATGGCAGAGTATCAGAGCACTCGAGGAGCTGGATCCGTGTACGACAGGAAGGTAGCTGGAGGTGGGTGCCAGTATTTTCTGGCAGTCTTGGACTGGAAATATCCTTCAGCTCCTTAGATAGCAAGCTGGAGGCCAGGATGCGAAGGAATGTACTGCGAGCCGCTGCTGCGCACAGCCGTGGGAGGGTGGGAGGAGAAGCCAAGCCCCATGGCAGCGTGATAGGAAACAGCCTGGAGACACATGGGGAAGAGGAGAAAATCAGGTCAATGCTCTGAAGTGACTTAACAGGCCATTGGGAAGCTCTTGAGAAGGGGATCGGTACAGGGGGAGATGCCTCGGGTGAGAGGAGGTCTTCATGTCATAGAATTATAGAATTCCAGAAGGGTTTGGGGTGAAGGGACCCTTCAAGCCCATCTAGTCCAACCCCCTGCAGTGTGCAGGGACATCTTCAACTAGCTCAGGTTGCTCAGAGCCCTGTCCATCCTGGCCTTGGGTGTTTGCAGGGATGGGGCAACCTGCTCCAGTGTTTCACCACCCTCAGCGTAACAGATTTCTTCCTTATATCTAGTCTGAATCTCCACTCTTTTATTTTAAAACTGTTATCCCTTGTCCTATCAAGATGGTGCGCTGGTTATTCCCCATGATGGACGTCATGGTTTCAGCTGGGATTGCTGCTCCACAGGTGGCACAAGGGCAGCGAGAGCCCCAGGGAGTGTGAACTGAACCGATGGGCAGATGGGAGGATTAGTGCCACCTTCTAGGGGATGGATGGGGACACCGGGGAGGTTTGGGATCCCATCTTGGCCCGTCAACTGATGAACAGGGCCGGGCCATGCAGACCCAGGGTTTGCCATGAACCTCCCCCTCCATGCAGAGGTGCTGTGCTCACATGCTGACCCACTGCTGGAGAGCACAGGAAAGCATTTATTGCCTAGCTCTGCTCCCCACAGCTCTCTGCACCAAGCACTGCCTGCTTTGGGGAAACCTCACCTCCATCTGACAGCCTAAATCCTGCCCGGCACTGGCCAGACCCTCGGAGGTCCGTGGCATCTTGCATCCAGCACCTTCCCCCACGCTGGTGGCCATGCAGTCGGGGAAGGACAAGTCCCAAACGCTTCTCCTTGGCAGGGAACCAGAGGGAGGGGAGGTGATACAGGAAAGTATCTCGACTGTGTGAATGCACAGCCGGCAAAAAGATATTCCCAAGACCTCACTCGTTTTTTTCAACCACACGGAAACGTGGCAGCGGAGAGGAGCAGAGACCTATTTTGGCCATCTGATGTACGTTTCCTCCCCAGGGGACTTTAACCAAGGTCCTGAGAAGCCACTGCCGTTTATACTGAGCTTGCAGCCACCAGCTCTTTATTTTACCCAGTTTTAAATAACATGGATGTTGGGCTCCACCAGTTCCTTTGGGAGATTTCTTTTTTTTTTTTTTTATTTAAAGCCTGAATCCAGGAGATTTTGCTGCCAGAGTATTTTTTTCCAAGCATCAAGTCCCCTGTCCCTCCCTGCAGGGCTGTGGTGTGGCCAGGCTTCGCTTACGCTGTGCGTTTTGGGCACCGGAGATGCTGCCAGCTGAGCAAAGATGGGTTATTCCAACATCTGTTCCTTGCAAGAAAACACCTCTGCCTCCCCCTCCACCTCCCGAATGATGACGCAGGATGACGACAGCGCCAAGTCAGAAGAGAAGAGCGATAGCAGCACTGGAAAGAATAAAGAAAAAAAAAAACCAAACCCAAAACAAACCCACAGCAACAAAGTTCTGTCAAATTGCGTGGAAATTAGGCACCATTTTGCAGGAGTCGCTGCTGGATCACAGAGGTGAGGCCATGTGGATAGCTGGCGAGTGGAAGGGGGGTTATAAATGATTTGTCCTTCCTGGACATGGGACCTGCTGTCTAAGGCAGCAAGCCCCTTCTTGTGAGAGCCTGAGCCCCGGGAGCGGAGCTTGCATCTCAGGTGGCTTTGGCGTGTGACGAGTGCCACCTTCTGTACCCAAAGGGCTTTGGGGTCACGGCGAGTTGTCTCAGTGTGACGTCCCAAGCGGCACAGGGAAAAGCAGCTCTCCGGCTTTGCGGAGTGGAGGATCTGACTCCCAATTTCCTTTCCCTGGGAGAGGTGCCAGCATCAGGCAGGGCCAGCCCGTGGTGCCGACTCACCGTGTCCTTATGTGTCTTCTGCCACCAACTCAGCACCCAGCGGAGAGCCGCTCAGCTGGAATATCCTTCTCCGGAGCATCAAGCCAGCGGAGCAGCTGCCAGGAAAGGTCCCAGCGTGGGTAAGCCTGGAGTTAACTTTCCAGGCAAAGCTGTAGGAAATGAGAAGCGCTACAAGGGGAAGCGCAAAGGCTGGCGTGTTTCGGCTCTCTTGTGTCCCAGAAGATCAAACAGATGGGGATTGTCCTGCAAGGCAGAGCAGTTTGGGTGGGTGAGGGGGGGAGAGAAAAAAATAGAGATGCTTCTTTATAGAAGAGCTGCTCCAGAGATCATGGGTGACATTTCCAGCAGGGCAAGGCATGCTGCGCGGTCATGTCCCAGCTAACACAGGGAGATACGGGCTCGTTTCCAAGCCCTCTGGCTTTGGGCCAGTCGCTTAACTCTCAGCATCTCGGTTCCTTTAGCTGGGAAAGAGGCGAGCTGTTCTTCCTGGCCTCTCTGGCATCTCCGGGGCTTCGGGAGGTGAGGACGGGGTGTACGCCTACAGCCTTACCGCAGCAAGGTGCCACGCGTAGGGTGTGATGGGCACTGGCTGGTTTTCAGGAACCCGGTCCCCTGCTGCCGAGCGTGAGCCTGTTCCCTGCAAGGCCCGGCTCAGGAAGCATCCTTTGAATGATTTATTGTCCGCTTTTTTGGGGAGCTGTTTCCTTCTGTTGGCCAAGCGCTGGGAGTGACCCACTGCTAAGGGCAGGCTGCTGGGAGCGCAGGGCTGGCTCTGGCAAAAGCCCCGTGCTCCTAACTCACCCTCTCCGAGGAAACATGGTGTCAGCGGTGAAGGGCACTGCCCTGGGAGATCTGAGGGACAGCGAAAGGCGGCCTGAGTGTCTCAGTCACTCAGTCAGGGAGGGACACATCTGTCTGTCCCTCTAAGCTATTTTGCAGCCAGCATCTCCCTTCCTTAACTTACAGGGACTCTGAAAGCATCGTGCTGAAAACCGACAACATGCAGAAGGGAATCACAGAGTCCCAGACTGGTTTGGGTGGGAAGGGACCTCACAACCCATCTAGTTCCAGCCCCCTGCCATGGGCAGGGACACCCCCCCCCCCAGCCCAGGCTGCCCAAAGCCCCATCCAGCCTGGCCTTGGGCACTGCCAGGGAGCCAGGGGCAGCCACAGCTTCTCGGGGCACCCTGTGCCAGGGCCTCAGCACCCTCCCAGGGAAGGATTGCTGCCTCCCAGCTCAGCTCCAGATCCCCTCCCAGTTTAAACCCATCCCCCTTGTCCTATCATTACCTACCCCAGTAAAGAGCCCCTCTCCATCCTTTTTATAAGACCCCTTTAAGTATTGAAAGACCGCAGTGAGGTCACCCCGGAGCCTTCTCTTCTCCAAGGGGGATCTCTGTGAGGCTCCCTCGGGCTCTTCCCAGACTGCCCCGGCACTGCAATCCGCACGCAGGATGCGAAGGGCACCGGCGGACATCGGAGCAGGACTGCCCAGCCTCTGGAAAACCATTGCTGGGGCAGGAGAGCTGCCAGGCACGCAAAGCACCCAAGAACCGGGTAAGCATCTTGCTGCTCCCACTGCTCTCTCCCATTACACCCATCCTCTCCTCCCAGGCGCTGGGATGTTTTAGGGCTCGCAGAGGCGATTCACAAGGCTAACTGCAAACTAGAAAACCTTATGTCAGGAAGAAGTCAGAAGGCATCCTAACCAGAAACATATTTGGGGAGTGAGTCAGTGGAGGGGGAAGCAAAAAGAAAGTTGCACCCTTCTCCTTGATGAAAAAAGCATATGGCAACAGCCAGTATTGTGAACAACATTCCCCGCTCCGGCAGCCGAGCCAGAAAGAAAACTCATGACTCAACCGTTGCATTTCATCCAAATCTAAAGAAAAAATCTCGTGCAGGAGGGGTATCTTCAGGGAGAGTCAGCAAGACCTGATTTAGCCGGTTAATTAACTAAATTGTTTGGAGAAGGTACAATTATGCTGCAGAAGTTTCTAGGCTCATTTGAAAGCCCTGATTTAAACACGGCGCAGACTGTGGAGAAACAAGTGCACTCTGCGGGCAGGGATAGTGCACAGACCGTGTGCGCCCGTGCTCACACACACGCACGCTTTCTCCAGATAGCCCAGAATAAACTCGGGAGGACCTTAACACTTGCCCAGAAACAGCTTGCATCCAGACCTTCCGCTTCCCCAGAAGGCTGCAAATACATCACTATAAATCACAAATCCGCGGCGGCCAAGAACGCCATCGCCGTTATGAAATAGAACTAGAAATTGGCAAAACATTTACTGCAAAATCCGCACAACCCGGATTTTCTCTGGGTAGCTGGAATAAAAGGGCGCGCTGCAGCACGCAGGAGCAGCACGGGCTGCAGCCGCAGCCGGGCACGGTCCCTGGCTAAGGCTGTTCGGAATCAAATCCAGTGCGGAGAGACGCAGTCGGAAGCAGCCGGTCCTCAACATTTTTTTTTTTTCCCCGAGACTTTGTGGTTGCAGATGTCGAAGCTGTGATGCTTGGTCAGCCCAGTGACTTGGGAAAGACAGTGGATAATCCCTAGAAAGCAGCCCGGCGATGCTGGGGGGGGAAGCTATCGCCTGCGGGAGGTCAGACAAGACGCATCGGTCCCTCCTGACTTAGACCTGACCAGCAGCGTCCGAGTTTAGGTGGCTCTGGGCAGCGAGGCGAAGGCTCGCGTTGGCCCAGCGCAGAGCTGCAGCCCAGCTGCCCGCTGGAAAACAGGCTGGAGAGCCAGGGCTGGAGACCAGATAACCCCCAGGATGGGGACAGGCTCCGAAAGCGGGTTTGGTTCCCTGCAGACACACGCGTCTGCCATGGGCTCCCTCCTCCTGTCCTGGGACATCCCACCGGAGCGGACGGGACACGGCTGACTTGCAGGACTGTCCCCGGGCTGAGCGGGGTCACCGGAGCAATTAAATACCACCAGGGCAAGCGTGCTGGCGGTGAGTAGGAAGGGGTCGCTGGACCTCGAAGAACAAGAGGGTGCTGGGGGCAGGCACAGGACCGAGCCCGTCGCGGGAGGAAAGGGCCGGAGCTCTTGTCCCGCTCGCTGCCATCCGCCGTGCCCCCACGTCTCCTGATGGGAGCATCAAGCCACGACATGTGTTGCACACGTGCTGGCTGATACGCATCGGGCTGTTCCACAAGGCTGGCAAGCTTTGCCTTGATTTAATCAGCGCTTCTCCTGCCTGGTTTTTCCTCCCCCTCCTTCCTCCCCACCCCGAGCGCAGATGTGGGCTCTCCAGCACGGAGATCGCAGGTTGCTTTTCGTGACAGCAGAGCACGCATCGCTGGAAGGAACAGTTCTACCTTCTTCCCTCTTCTGCAACCACCACAAAGCGACCTCGCCTCCCTCCCTTCCCCCTGCTGGTTTTTAATACTCCAGTTTATATGAAAATTAAAAACCCACCACACTCAATTGCATGCGAGAGGCAGTCTGGTAAGCATAAAGGAGAAACCCCGAGGAGTGTGCCGAGAGGCATCGCTGTCCCATCCGAGCATCGTGCTCTGGAAACGCAGAACATGGAGCTGTTGTTTCAGCGTAAGGCCCTTCCCGCGAAGCGCACGGAGCTAAACACCAGCGCCACGTCCACGCTGTTTCAAGATGCCTTCTCCAGCAGGATCGCGCCTTATACGAAGCGCAGAGATTAACTGAAGGACCTTTCCACAGCCCAGAAGCTGTAAAACTAGTTGGGGAAATAGTGAGCGGTGGCATCCCTGGGACACGGTCCCCTGGGACACCAGCCGGGAGCCACACGGTGTTGGTGATGGCAGCGGGTCCGTCCTGCTTTGCAAACAGGGCTAACCATTTCCTTACTGAAAGCGCACCGAGCGATGTCGAAAGTACCTTAAGTTATTTTTAAACTTAAGTGTTGGCTACTTAAAAGTACGCTGCGAGTGTGAAAATAATTTCTGACGAATCCCGTGATATTAAACGTTCTGGGAAGTTATCAGAGCAGGACGCTGGCATTTTTAGACTGAAAACTACGCGCTCCTCGTTGGGCCCTTCGGCGCAGCAGAATGGGAGTGGGATGAAAAGCTGGAAAGATAAAATGTTTGTGCACGTTTCGGAGGGGTCTCTTCATCTTGCAGGGATTTTCACCATTTTTTGCCATTTTTCTCAATTGCCCCGAGAAGCTGTGGCTGCCCCTTGATCCCTGGCAGTGCCCAAGGCCAGGTTGGATGGGGCTTTGGGCAGCCTGGGCTGGTGGGGGGTGTCCCTGCCCCATGGCAGGGGGTGGGAACTAGATGGGCTGTGAGGTCCCTTCCCACCCAAACCAGTCTGGGATTCTATGTTGATTTTGCTTTTCCACACTGATTCACACCAGGAAAATCCTACCCCGGGTGCCGGCGGGGCAGCCTGTTCCTGCGCAGCCGGACTCCCAGCGACAAAGCCCCACGGCAGCCCCATGGCAGCGGGAACCCCTGTCCCTCTGACAGGTTGGGCTGGCATCACCGGCCAGGTCAGCACCCAGGTTTCAGGAGCACCATCTCCCTGAGACCACAAACATTTACACCAGCTCAGCCTTTGCCCACCCCAATCATTCACAATTACCTTTTCCACTGTGGAGGGTTAACGGAAATTTTCTCCATCCCCAGCCTGCTGGGTCCTTACCCTGTGAAACCTGAATATTTCAAGTCCCCAAACCCCAATGCATGTAGTGACTCGGTTCTGAAAACACAAGCTGTGAAATTACACCAGAGATGACGTGGCCCACCAGCTTCTTTCCGGTGGTAGCACAAACTTGTTTCTACTTTTGGGGAGGTTTGAGAGACAGCAGCAGATGGAAAGATACCACAGATTTAAAATCAGTAGAGCCTCTCGGCTTCACCCCTTCGCACGGCTTTGGTTTCCAACCAGTCTGGGCTTTGCAGGCAGAAGGATGTGAACACCACCACAGAAAACCAAAATTCAACCACAGCGTGATTTCGAGAGATTCAAGGGCTCAGCGCTGGCCCCACATGCCAAAGTCTTTTATTCCCCCAGTTAATCCATATTATACGTATTTACCTAAGAAAAGGTAGGAAGAGCAACAAGGACTAAAGGCGCTTGGAATATGAACCCAAAATCAAGGGAAGACCTTCATTTCAGCAGGGTTGGGATGGGGCTGTTACAGAAGTAGAATCACAGAACCATGGAATCTCCCGAGTTAGGAGGGACCCCCCCCAGGCCCACCAGCCCAACCCCTGGCCCCACACAGGCCCAGCCCCATCACAGCAGATGGCTGAGAGCGTTGGCCAGACGCTGCTTGAACTCAGCCCAGCTCGGGGCGGTGACCACTGCCCTGGGGAGCCTGTGCCAGGGCCCCACCACCCTCTGGGGGAAGAACCTNGCCTTCAGCCTCTCCTCACACGCCTGCCCCTCCAGACCCTTCCCCACCTTTGTTGCCCCCTCTGGACACTCCCCAACAGTTTTATGCCCTTTTTGTGCTGTGGCGCCCAAACCTGCCCCCAGCACTGGAGGTGAGGCCGCCCCAGCCCAGGGCAGAGTGGGACCATCCCGTCCCTGGCCCGGCTGGCAATGCCGGGCTTGGTGCCCCCCAGGACACGGTTGCCCTTCCTGGCACCCTGGGCACGCTGCTGGCTCATGTCCCACTGGCTGTCGACACAGACCCCCCAGTCCCTCCCAGCACGGCTGCTCTCCAGCGTCTCACCCCCCAGTCAGTCTGTACAGCCAGGGCTGCCCCTGCACAGGGGCAGGATCCGGCCCTTGCCCTTGTTGAACTCCATGCGGTTGGTGATTGCCCAGGTCTCTGATCTGTCCAGATCTCTCTGCGAGGCCTCTCCACCCTCGATGGACTCAACAGCTCCTCCCAATTTAGTTGTGTCTGCAGACTTGCTCAGAACCCCATAAGCAGCGTAAGCAGACCCACACTGGTGGCTTGACGTGGTTTGTCACGGTACCAGGGATATTGTGCCGGAGAGGAAAAAAAAAATCTGGATTCATAAGGGCCTGGATTAGGTTAGTTCCTACTTGAAACAGCTATTATGAGTTTAAAACTCAAGATAAAGGAGCCTTTTTATAAACTGAAGAAAGGAGTAAAACCCAAAAAACCTGAGATGCTTTGGCACAAACGTGCTTCAAAATCATGTTTTAAAATGCAAGTCAAGGCTCTCCCTTATCAAGGGGTATGGTGAAACGGTAACACCCTTTAGGGAGCTGCTCTTTACGTGCCAAGTATGGGACCGGTCTGAGCTGAGATCCTGACTTTCAAGGAGACACTGGAAGAGCCACAAAACCTGCAAGAACAACAAATGGGACATGGGGTCCTTGGAGCTCAAGCATCTGTCAGGGCTGCAGGCTGTCGAGAAATCTGCACCTCACCTCTCCCACGTCCATGCTTACAACCAACGAGGCACCAGGGAATGGGCAGAGTAGCTGCAAGAAATGATATTTTACTTACGAAACAAAGGGAGAAGTTAATCTGTGGCAGATGCCCACAGAATTGTCAAATGAAAACCCTCTTTGGATAAATCATCGAGGATTTCAAAACCACAAGAGGCTGCTCCTGGGATGCCTCATGTTTGCAGGGGGGACTCAGTGACTTTTCAGGCTGGAAAGGACTGGCCAAAGTCTGCTAGTCAAGAGCTGCTGCAGCCGCAGAGACAGGGCACTTTTGGGGGAAAAGCCTGATGTTGGAATTTGCTTTCTAATGGGACCAGAGAGCACTGACCTCCAGGGTGAACTGAACTTGATAGCCAGGCATTTCTCTCCACATATTAGGACTTCTCCTCTTAGTCCTTGGAGAGGAGACAGTGTCAACACACTGTGAGCTGTGCCTGCAGTTCCAAGTGTTTCTGCAACGGTGGGCAGAGAAACACAGACCATTGTGTTTCTACAGCAAGGCGTGGGTCAAATGGGCCTCCAGGGGTGCGGGAGAAACCCAAAGAGCATGGAACCAGACTTGGGAGAGGCCAGCCCAGATCCACCGCTCGCTAACATGCCAAAATTCATTGACAATGCCAGAAAATGCTCTGTCAGTCCCATCCCAGAGTTAAGCTGATTGATGGCAGCAACCAGAGAAGATACGCAGCGAGAGAGAACGTGCAAACCCATCCTGAAAGCTAAACACATCCCGCTGGGCTTTGCTGATGCTGAGCTCTCAGAAGTCTCGGGGCTCACAACGATCATACGTGCCTCTTGGGTTTCAAGTTCTCCTTACAGTCTTGAGGATGCATGGGCCGTGCTTAAACCAGGCACGAAGCAAGCTCCAATTCCATTTCTTCAAAGCAGAAATGAAAAGTGAATGTGGCAGGAGAGGCTGGAACGCGAGGGGTACGAGACAAGCGGTACTAAAAAATACCTACGGAAAAAGGAGGGAACAGCGCGGCCAAGAGAAAGTTGGAGTCTGTGAAAAACAACATTAAATGCCGATCAAACGTGGAATGCAAGGAAAACGTCGGGCTGAAGTCCACCCGGTAAACCAGAAGATGGGATTGTGACATGGGTGGGATTTTAAGTAAAGATTTTAAAGCTTTTTGCAAGATCAGCAGAGACAGTTGGCACGGGCTCTGGGGGAGCAATGGAAAGCGACTGCTACAACTGCAGATGGAGAGCAACCAGTACCGTAACGCTTGGAGAACTTCTGCTTCATGTGCGGAGGCAGAAACCTCATCTCCAAGCTAACAGAAAAATGGGAATCAACAAATTTCAAATGAACTTGCTGGGCAGAGGGCAAACAAATATACATTAACTACCTGGCTGCAAACAGCTGACATCCTGATTCATGATCTCAACTTGAAAAATCAATAAATAACCGATCCCCACCGATTTAGCTACGGGCAGAGTCGGCTCGACTGACGGGCGGCGTGGGAAAGGTGTAGTATCTACCGGGTGCAATATCTGTATGAGAATGTGAAACATGTTTCATTTCAGCCTAATAACACTGATTAGGAAAGGAGATGAAAGAACTGAAGTTGGCCAGCTAGACTGTCACGGTAAAATAAAGCGAAGGGCCTCTGACTCCAGGAACGCGGGGGATAAAAGCAGAGAGCATACAGGGGGGAAGGGAGGCTGTGGTGAAACCGTGGCAATTAGGAGCAAAGGGATGGAATTCATTAAAAAAAAATAAAATTATCTGCAAAAACGACCTCATAGCAAAAATCCTGTAAGCTCAAATTTGGACAAAGCACTCAAGGACAAGGTCCAGACAACGGCTCGGTATCAGAAGACTGACAGCAGCGCGGGACGTTTCCCTTATCTTGGTTTCTCAAGAAAAACCACCAGTCAACACAGCTTGTAAAATTAAACATCGTTCTTACAGAAGAAAACAAGTCAGTAACTGGAAGCCAGGACATTCCAGCTCTGTATTACGCTACGGACCATCTGACCAGAAAGTTTTAAGCGTGAAATTTAGGCTCTGTCATGCAGAGACGTGACCCCGCTCGAATCTGCGTTCACTGCAGAACAGAGATGGGGCAACCCTTTTCCCAACAACCTCAAAATTAAACTTTCAAGCAGCGTTTTGTCTCTGCGGGAGGAGAAGGGATCTTTCTGAGGATTAAAGAGATGAAAGTCTGCCCGCAGCATGCTTAATGCCTTTGCATACACCGTAGAATAAATCTCCATTTATTCTTTTGAGGTATGTTTTATGTTTGTCATTAAGCTTGGAGACCAATAGATGGTCCGTGAAGCTACAAATTAGAACAGAATCATAAATATACGCCTCCATGAACTCCGGAAAAACACACGCATCGGTCCTTAGTACCCCTTCTCCTACCGGCAATGCGGTTCACTTCTCGGCTCCGTCTTCTCCCTGATTTACCAAGGGGCACGTACACAAAAGCAGGATCTCATCCCTTATATGGGGAGCAGCCAGCAAGTACCGGCATGTTCTGATGCGAGGGGAACAGCCATTCCATAAATCTGAAACATGTTCTGGACAACGGCAGTGTTTACACAGACCACAAGAATTATAGGAATTAACCCCCTTTTGTTTACAGCGTTGAAAAGGAGAGCCAGCGTAGACCCAGGAGCGTACGGGGCCATCGCTCCGACTCAGAAGTACTGAAACACAAACCACGCGCATTTGGAAACGGTTTGCACGTTCTAAATATAAAAGGAGATTCTCCTTTTATGTTGAAGTTCTCCTAATTAGGAAGAGCGGATTAAACAACTTATCTGGAAAGGCAGCAATGTAAACAAAAGGCTGTTTTCTGGAGCAGAGGCATCAACCTTCCTCCTCTCACAGGGTTATTTTCATTTTTTATGACTGTTCATCAACCACGGTAAACATGTCAGGCAGGAGAGTTACGATTCACCGAGGCTGGATGGATTTTTTCAGAGATGCACACTGAAGCACGGTCCTTTACGCTGTCCGAGCAGCTTTGCCAAGTATCGGCTCGGTACATTTTTCTTTCTCTCTTTCTATCTATCTGTCTCACTATACATAGTGCTGTTTGTCATCACCTTCCCCTCCCATTCCCCTCCACTCCTCCCTTTCCTTTTTATCTTTGCATTGTCCCCCCTCCCCTTCATAATCATCCCTATCTGTCTCACTATACATAGTGCGCCTGGCTTCCCTCCTGCGCCACGACCGGGGAAGCAAGGAACAGCCCGAGCAATATTGTTTGGGAGGGTAACACTCCCTCGCTCCCCCCTGAATTTCAGGAAGGGTCGCCTGGGTGGTTTGCACATCTCCGAGCCGCTGGCTGAGGCTGAGGCTGCCTTGGGCTGATGCTGCCACGTCTGTTTACACTGAGGACACTGCTGTTCACCAACACCACAGCCTATTTTTTTTTTTTTCTTCTTTTAAAGCAAAGTTTAAGATTCTGCAGCTTCTCCATAAGCCATGATCATAAACACCTCTGCCAGAGGCAGCGCAGAGGCCGTACGTCTGACACATCCACTCCAGAGCCTTCCCCCTTGCTTTTAAAATCTCAGCAATGCCCTTTCAGCGTTTCATTTGGAGATGATTTCCTTTTGTCACAACACTTCTCCCTCGGCTTTGCCTGAATTAGTTTCAGACACAAACCTAATCTAAGCTCTGGTATTCGCAGGCCTCACCGAGTTCATTTTACGCCGCTCGCTTTCCTCCTGATAGGATCCTTGTGTGGAAATATACATCGACTTACATCTTTATACAAACACACATGTCTGTACATTTAATAACGGTACGCAAAAGACAGCTGGAGCCTCTGCAAACCAAGTCCAAAACCTTCACGTGCCTGAGAAACGCTTGGGACCTAAAAAGCAGAGACAGATACTTACCTCTGAGAAGAATGTGGCCGAAGTCGTTTGTGTGAAACCACAAATATTTATTTTTAATGAAAAAATACTTAAAGTGTGCCACAGTGTCCATATATTCATTTGAATAGTAGTACAAAGATATGCATTTCTGAGAAAAAGTCTTAACGCTGTAGAAAATAAATGTGGTTCGTAAATTATGCCAAAAGAAACCAGTAAAAAAGTAATGTTTTATACACTGGAATAAAATGAAACAATTAGAGATAATAATAAATTATAATTACAGTATTTCCAATATTTGCTTCATGATTTTTCAGCATTAGTTTCTAAATGTGTCACGTATAATACGCCCTCAGAAGCCAGCAGTCAGAATGGTCTTTCAATGGTACTGTGGATAACAGGATGTGGAGCTGAATAAAGTCCTCGAAAAACGACACCACCGTTTGTTATTTACTGACACATAAAACATCAGAACATGGCAGTTTTAGGTTTGTATCTAACATATATTTTTGTTAATGGAAATTGATTTAGTAGTTTTGGTTTTGTTTGGTTTTTTGTTTTTTTTAAATCAACTAATATTTTAGAATTTAATGAACTAAACAGCAATTATGGTCATTAACAAGTATGTCACCCAAGCGCACCGCACAACCGTGCTGACGGGATGCTACACGTTGCATTGGCTTTTTATACAGTGGAAGGTAACAAGAATTTGGAATCATTTCAGGTCTAATTAAGCACTGCAAAATGTTTAAAACTATAAAGTGCTTTCAAATACAAATCATTTTTGCTCTTTAGAAACAGGAAAAAAATCCAAACATGCACTTAAACCTGAAACCTCCATGCCGTATATACTGCGGTTCAACAGTAAAACATCAGCTTTGTGCCATTTGTTTGAAAATTTCCTTTCCCATCCCGCCCCATCCCCAGTCAAAACTTCAAATAGCGTCTAAATTGGATTTGTCAGTATCTTCTTGGTCGTGTTTGCACATGAAGGTTAGAAGGAAAAGAGCGATATCCAGAGATGACCAGTAGGCAGTGTGTGAGGTGACCGCGGACCAGTATCTGCTCTCCACAAGACCTTCCCTGAGCTCAAAATCAATCCTGTGCTCCAGTTCCACTAGAAAGCGAACAAGAAACAAAAACGTTATTAGAATTAGGTGACACCGGCATGTTTTCCCATCGGCTTCGGGTTCCCATTCTCCTTGCTGTGTATAAAACCCACATAGTATCTCTGCGTTTCCAGTTAACAGGACACTCACCTAAGTCCGCTGTGACTTTGATTAATACGGACATACATTTTTACGCACGCGCATTTGGCACAAACCTGACCGAAGAGCGGTGATGAGTTCAGGGGGAAAAAAAAACAACACCAAACCTTAACTCAAACTAAATCTTAGAAAAAGCTGGCATTTTTGTTTAAGCAGCTGTTTTCCTTACAGTAACCAGATAAATCTGTTTATTTATGTTCCTTCTGATAACTACACAGAAGGACCCAGCAAATGGTGAGGCCCCATTAGGAAACACCGACTTTCAGAGGGCGGATGCGCGGAACTTGCTGAAATAACCGGACTTGTCGCATCTACAGTGGCTGTACGAGGAGACTACACCCAATATTTTCAGCCCTTTCTGCAAACCCGCCGTCCCTACACAACGCTAGCCCTTTTCCAGATTATTCCAAATAGATTTCAGCAGTTATCCTTTCACTTCAGTGGCGGGTTTGATTAATACCGCGTTCCAAGCAATTTTCACTGCGTGTTTCAGTGGGCCAATGGCTAACCTATCGTTAGGGCACTGCAGCGGTTAGAAGAATCTCTACGAGGAGCAATAGAATAAAAAGGACAAAACTAAAAGCCTGTTTAGCTACAAAAGCCAAAACCCCATATTGAGTAAAAAATGCAGCCATTTATCAAAGCCAGTTTCAAGGAATTTTAATTCTTGGCTCAAAGAGTGGCTACAGGGAGCATCGCTGCCTCCGCCGGCATGGCACAGCGGCGCTCGGGGAACGACATGCCCTCTCCGTGTTTCCGCAGGAGCACCGCACCGCTTTGCAAACGCAGCGAGGAGAAGGAGACAGAGCCTTCGAATACCAGGAGATGACCGCAGTCGTTTCCACTAAGATACATATATTCAGAAAACCAGTTGCTCTGCAGGAAGGACTCCGTCTCCCTCTGACGAGAGGCCGTTACAGGAGCTTGGGAGGCAGCCAAACCCCACCGCAAGCCGAGCGGCCGCCCTCTCAGAAGCAAATACTTTGGCGGCGGATTGCATCATTCAGTTTGCAGCCTCGCTGGCCTCCGCTCTGCGTTCTCCTTCTGTGGAGCAGGGATGGGCTTTCAGCAGAGAGGGATGTGGGAACCATGCAGAAGGCCCTCGCTGTGCGAACCTCATCAGCAGCTCCACGATATCTGCTGTCACACCCTTCTGTTTTCCTCAAGTTTAAGACAAAGCCTCTGTCCTCAAATACTTACTCAGACAGGTTATCTGTTGAAATTAGCAGCGATGAACGGACGGCAATGTATCATGTGAACGCTATCACAAGATACAACATACTTGTGACTCCTTACATTGCAAAAAGCCCCGCCTTGCAACAGTGCCAATGAGAAGTTTAGAAATAAAATCAAGTATGAATTTCTGTAAAGGAAGTACCTATGCTTTTCCAAAAAAACAGCTGCTACAATTGCACTTTCTGTTTTGTGCAGTTCAGATCAGGACAAGGGCAGCTTCTGTTCCCAGTCATACGTGCCTTTAAATCCCAATTGCTTGAGAATTGCAGATGTATGGGGAAATTTAAATAAATCCGTTTTATGACGAATGGTAAGTGGGATTGTCTGCAGCGATTACATTGCTTTTCCTAGTGGAAGTCCAGGAAGTACTGCCACCCGTGTCCTGGGCTGCATCAAACCCAGGGTGGGCAGCAGGGCCAGGGAGGGGATTCTGCCCCTCTGCCCCACTCTGCTGAGACCCCCCTGCAGTGTTGCCTCCAGCTCAGGGGGCCCCAGGACAGGAAGGACATGGAGCTGCTGGAGTGAGTCCAGAGGAGGCCCCGGAGATGCTGCGAGGGCTGGAGCCCCTCTGCTCTGGAGCCAGGCTGAGGGAGCTGGGCTTGTCCAGCCTGGAGCAGAGAAGGCTGCGGGGAGCCCTTGGAGCCCCTGGCAGTGCCTGCAGGGGCTCCAGGAAAGCTGGAGAGGGGCTGGTTCCAGGGCAGGGAGGGACGGGACAAGGGGAATGGGTTTAAACTAAAATAGGGGAGCTGGAGCTGAGATTTGAGGCACTCCCATGGCAGGGAGTGGCACTTGGTAGGCTTTGAGGTCCCTTCCCACCCAAACCAGTCTGGGATTCTGTAATATACAGACAAACCTCCTTTAAAAAAAGAAGGATAAAAGGGAGAACAAAGAGTGAGCCCTTGGACAGGCTTAAGAAATTAAAAAAGCAGAAATCAATTCAATATTTATCACTTCAGAGCAAAACAACAAAACTAAATAGTGGCTTATGTTGTTACAGCCTCCCACAACATAGAGGTGCAGCCCACTAACAGTCTTGTCCCCATGCGGTTTGTAAGGCGGACTCGTCACTAACCTGTGGGTTCGAGAAAGCCCGAGCTGCTGTGTGGGAGAGGCGGCGTCCCAACAGTTGTGGCCTTCTTGTCCTCCCCCTCGGCTCCATCTTTTCCGGTCTCGAGTGTCTGTGGGGTGGTTGTACTAGATCGACCAAATCTCGAAAAAAGCATCCCGCCGAGGCCCTTCCCAATACTCGCAGCTCCTGCATTCAGCACGGAGGGGGAAAAAAAAACAACAAACCCAAGCACAAGGGTAGCTAAATTAAACTGCAAATTAAAGTCACTGTAGCACCCATCAATTAGAGTTGAGTGACAGACGAAGGAAAACACTATTCATGCTTTTCTAGGGTGGGAACAGCTTATCTGACTGAAGTGTACACTGTTTATCATGAGTCTAATCTAGTGAATGAGCAAAGGCTGTAATTTGGGAACTGTAGTTAGGGGAACAGAAATACATGAGAACACTTCTGCAGCAACAAACGTGGTACTCAAGGATACGTTGTAATTTCTCTTTCATAAAAAGTCTAAGACAAAAATGCTTTATAACAATGTTAGTACCTTCTGCACATGAGAATCCCATCAAACATTCAAGGGCCCTTATGTTGGCATAACCCCTACAGACCTTTAGAAATGCTCCATCATCCTTCAGAAGGGCTATTTTGGTTGCTTAGGAAGAGGGGTGTCAAAATTAAGAAGAGATCTGTGATGTTTTTTCCCGACTTTGCTGCCACCTTATGGACATGACATTGAAGTTACTACAGTAACACAGCAAAAAGCAACCCTGCCTTGAAATACGGCATCGTTCTACTTAAGGAGTAAACTGCTTTTATACACTTTACTTATTTGATTGGGAAGATTCCTGGCACTAGGTCACATTAGGCTTCTTCCAAATCCCACACAGAGAGCTAAAGAAAAGCCTTGAGTCAACAAAAACTGCAAGTGCATGCTCAAATATAAGCTCCAGTGAATGTGAACTTAAGCTCACTTAAACCAGGGCTTATTTTGAGTCAGAAAGCCAGAAGTGGACAGACTTCATACTGAACCAGCTTGAATCTCCTATTGTAAAATCATGAATTAAATGGAAATCTAATAGCTTTCGTAGAGTGATTTTTCTCCTATTTGCCAATACCAGAAAATGTAATCACAAAAACAAGCTTTAATTTTATTTTTTTTTTCCCCGCAAAGTACAGTGGAAACTAATAAAACCCCAGGTTGTTACTTCCATAAGGCTGCAACAGCATAAACTCCCTGACCCGTATCCTCTCCCTGCAAGCCTTAAGTCCTGTGGTATGTAAACTGTCTTTTCTTCAAAGGAAATGTTAGTCAGGATTAAAATAAGCCATACGCCTATACAGAACAAACTGAAACAGTCGGGAGTAGCTTGCTGACGGTTGCACCTCGGTGAAGCTCTACAATAAGGTTCTATATAAAAAGATAATAATAATAAAAAGAAGACATAAAGAACCATTACCTAATATACTCGCTTTGCCTATGTTTGTTATAGACTCCCCGTAGTGGCGTCGAACCATGACTGGTGACGTAGTTGGGCTCGGTACAGTTGAAACGCTTTCGCTGTCAGTAACTGAGGTAGGTTCTTTCGTCGGGTTGAGAAAACTTGGCTTCATATGCTCGTAAGGTAGAGGGTTTGCAGTGTTGTACCAGTGGATCTGGACAGGCGAAATGTTGCTGTAGTGTTTCAGAATTAAAGGTTCTAACCTATAGGCCTGCAAGAGTCAGTCAGAAAAGAAAATCCTGTGTCAAGGCTGAGAAAAATCCCATTCCCTTCCCATACAGAGTCCTCTCCAAGCTCAAATCCAAAATATCTGTAACAGGCGAAGCCTGGAAAGTGACAGAATGGTGGCGTTACATTCTGGTTCACTTTTATTTTTCACAGCCTGGGAGATGTATTAGCTGCCCAGTTGCTTGTGCACTCATTTGCACATTTCTCTGCGACACTCCTAGTACGTGGTGGTGTTACCAACGCACAGCTTACTGTTAACAGGTGTCTGTTATGATGCACTGACAAAAATTGATATACAGTTAAGCTGATTCTCCACAACACAACAGAGAGGGAGGCACCGGCAATGCAAACATTTTGTCTGACGACTCCTCGTTGATCCCCGTGCAAACCATGAATTGGTGTGCTTATTAAAAAAAAAAAGTAATTTTCTATTGATTTTGTGTTTTTCTTTGCTTACTTAGGTGTAGAAAAGCGTTCTGCACTTCTTTATCTTACAACTAAGTAAAGTTACTGTTTGCAGAGTGGGACCACAGACTGCAGCCTGACCAATCCTCCTAGATGCCCCAAAAAAATTCTGGTTTTGGAGCTGAACAAGACCTTGAAATAGCCCAAATTACTATTCTACAGCAAGCCTGATCCCAGTTCAAGCTTGCGTCAAAGAAGTTGCCAAGGTGATACGGATCAAAGGCCCTTTGATCTCAGCAAACACTGGCTGCCTATGGAAGACTATAAGGACCGGGCAAAGCTATTCCAATATTGCCCTCCCCAGTACTCTCTCACCCTCTAAAAATCTGTCACTCTGGACCACTTGGGGGAAAAAACCAACCCAGTTGCTTTGTTTTTCTACAGTATCTTAAAAAAGGCTTCACAAGCAGTTTACAAAAGCAGTAGTAGCTTTGGGTAGATGCTGTTTAATGGGAGGCAGCAAGTTAAACCCAAGCTGGAACTCGACTGAGAAGGATTATTTCTTCTGTCTTTGCAAAAAAAACCCCAAGCAGAGTAATCTCAAATCTTATGCTTATTAGTATGAAAAAAGAAGCAAAGTATATGGTACTTAGGGCAATTATTTATAGAAACTGTTATTCTACAGTTACAAAAACCAAGACATTGTACAATAATCAACAAATAGTCCTGTGCTGGAATATACCTGCGTTGATTCACATGCTTTGTAAACCACACATTATCCCACAGCTGATGCTTAAAAACAGTCAAGGTAAAAGCTTGCAACTGCAATTAAAACTCACCACTGGATCTGTTGGATGAAAAATATTTAGCAAGCGGTTACAAATTGTTCTGGGCAGAATATGATCTTGACTACCGCTGTTTCCTGGACGGATGCCACGCAATGCCAAAAACACTGCTAAAGGAGATCCCATACAGAAGAAATTCTCAACCTAAGGAGAGATTTCATCCACGTTAATAAGGACGGAAATAATGCTTTCTAACAGGGCTGGATTTGATTTCTCACTTTCGGCTGCTTTCTCAGTTTCAGCTGAGGGACTCACCGTATTAGTACGTCAAAACGGGGAAGACCACTACAACATACACACAATAACATGAAGCTTAGGTTTCCCTTTTCCCTTTGTTGCGAGAAGAGAGTTACACGCTGTGATGCCACATTGTTGGAAAACTGAAGAACAAGCCGGATGTTTGAACTGAAGGAGGTCTACCAACACTGGAAAGGCTGGAGTGACAAGAATTTGGAAGACACTAAGGAAATGTGATGTATTTCACAAGACTGAAGCCTTTTTTCTCATGAAGCTTCTCCAAGCTTACCGCAGCTTCTTCATTTTACCCTCACCAAGTATTCCATGACTCGTTTTGCTACACACACCGGTTGAGGAAGTAGAAATGCTAACTACATTGAGAATTTAAGAAACCTAGAGAATACTTACAGTCACCCCCACATACAGGCTGGTGTTACGTACAACCTTTTACAAACACCCAGTGTTACGGGAAGGGAACAGTTCTTGTCAGAACTGCCACCAATGTCACACATTAGGAACTGCTACCCAGGAACAGGGACAGCACACTGAGCGACTCTGCCGGCTACTCTCACGTCCAAAGCGACCGTGACTTTGCTCTTAAAGGACTGCTGCTGACACTGAGAGGCAACTGAGGAAACCTGAACTGCAGCTGGTAACCCCCCGGCAAAGGGCGCTGAGCGCACATCAGTGCTAACGGCGTTTGGTGAATCCCAGCCTGGGCTGGGATTCTACAGAAACCTAGAGGTGAATGGCTCCATGTCCCATTACCAATCCTCAGACGGTGTCTTGTAGGAACATCAAGCGTAAAACTCTGGAGTCAGAAATATTTTCATATGTCAAAATGAGTATTTTAGACTATTGTCTTATATGAAAAATTACGTATACAAGAAGGCTCCAGGGAATCCTAATTGCGGCCCTCCAGTGCCTGCAGGGGCTGCAGGAAAGCAGGAGAGGGGCTGGTTGCAGGGCAGGGGGGGCCAGGCCAAGGGGAAGGGCCTGAAGCTGCAGGAGGGGAGCTGGAGCTGAGCTGGGAGGCAGCAATCCTTCCCTGGGAGGGTGCTGAGGCCCTGGCACAGGGTGCCCCGAGAAGCTGTGGCTGCCCCTGGCTCCCTGGCAGTGCCCAAGGCCAGGTTGGATGGGGCTTTGGGCAGCCTGGGCTGGTGGGGGGTGTCCTTGCCCGTGGCAGGGGGTGGGAACTAGATGGGCTTTGAGGTCCCTTCCAACCCAAACCATTCTATGATTCTATCAGAAGAACAGGGTTAAAGGTGCTTATTCAGCTTAAAGGATGGCACTGTGAATAGCTGTTTCTATTGTATTTGAAGATGAAAAAGCTTTTTGTCCAAACTGCAAAACTGTAAGGGTTTGTGTAAAGCTTGATGATAAGAAAGGAGAGCAGCTTTGCACCAGAGTGACAATATAGATGACAGAGCGGTGCTTTGCAGCATATGACATTGAAGAGCTTTGCTGAAGACCTAGATTTTTTTTTTTTCCCATTGAATTGGGATTTGGCCATTGTTTAGAAAGGAAGAGGTGAGGTACCAGTGCCAAGTCAGAGGAGGAGGAATGTTTTGCGCAGTGCTGGAATCTGGTAGATGAAACAGACCATTATTTCTCCACCCTCGCTCCATGCGCTGACATACAGGGAAGGCACATGGGAATCCAGGCGTCCTCCACATGCACTTAGCAAGAATGCAGTGATTTCTCTTTGCTGGTTAAGGAGCAGCACATCAGGAGTCACTTGGTTGTAGTGCCCTGCAAACTGGGCACTACTGTTGGGAAAGTTGCAGTAAATTTCTGATAATGGTAAAATTAATTTCATCGAATAGCAGAATGGTTTGGTTTGGAAGGGACCTCAAAGCCCATCTAGTTCCCACCCCCTGCCATGGGCAGGGACACCCCCCACCAGCCCAGGCTGCCCAAAGCCCCATCCAACCTGACCTTGGGCACTGCCAGGGAGCCAGGGGCAGCCACAGCTTCTCGGGGCACCCTGTGCCAGGGCCTCAGCACCCTCCCAGGGAAGGATTGCTGCCTAATATCTAATCTGAATCTCCCCTACTTTAGTTTAAACCCATCCCCCTTGTTCTGTCTCTCCCTGCCCTGCAACCAGCCCCTCTCCAGCTTTCCTGCAGCCCCTGCAGGCACTGCGAGGGGCTCCAAGGGCTCCCCGCAGCCTTCTCTCCTCCAGGCTGGACAAGCCCAGCTCCCTCAGCCTGTCCTCGGGGCAGAGGGACTCCAGCTCTCGCAGCATCTCCGGGGCCTCCTCTGGACTCGCCGCAGCAGCTTCCAGTCTTTGCTGTACCGGATACCCAGAGATATTCTGGTATCAAGCGCCTGGAGTACACAACTACAGTCTTTCTGCTTCAGAAAGCAATCCCGAAGTGACTGCCATCTTACACTTGCTAGCAGATGCTTAAAAGGTGTTTTCATGATTTCACCTTAGGCCAGTAACAGACTAGATAAAAACCTGAAAAGGTGAATAGTTTCAGTGGTTACATGGTGCATGGCTTTTGTTCCATCGACTCTATTGATGAACACAGGATTAACAGTGTCCACCGACAGATGTTTTCCTCTTGGAGAGCACTGTTCTTTGCTATGTATTTTCTTACATGCACAAGCCTCTCAACATGGTCTTCCAGCTCTGGAAATGCTTCCCAAGACAAAGTACCAACTGGTGGGTGCCATGAGGGGTGGCACCAAACCAATACCAAAGCAGTGAATGCTAAAAATCAGAAGTAAGTCTTTCAAAAATAAATTGCACCACCGTTGCAAAGTGGAACAGAGGACTAAAATCTTTCTAGAAAACATGTATTAATTTTGGTGTTTCTCCTAGAAGCAGGAGTGGGGCGCTTCACAGATACTCCCAGAAATGTTTAACGACAGAGAAGAAATGTTTAAGAACATGACCTTTCAAGATAGCACATTTTTCCTGGTTATGATTCATAAACAGAAGAGTTAATGAATGTATTTCTATTTTAAGCAGAAGCTGAGGCAAATAGTCACCCATTCAACTTAAGACTGCAGCATTTTCAGAATTAGAGAAAAAAAAGCTGAATGAGCCACCAGAAGCGAGGCAGTGCAGCTCTTCTGCGCAGAGGTAAGTGTGAGGGCCAAATGAACATGCCTAGTGGTGATGATAAAACAGAAGACAGATAAGGTGATTATAATTTATGTTTCTGTGCTGCCTTTCAGCCTGGAGGATCCCAAACATCCTCCCAGAGTGAGGGAACACAGACCTCTGCAGCAGCCTCTACCTGTTCCCGCACCCAGGAACGTTCTGCAGCCGCAGCAGGCAAAGGGAACAGAAAGTTATACTGGTATTACAGGGGGAATTTAACTGGGCAGTTGTGCGTTGGACTGCTATGGGACATTTCTGCAGCCAGTTCAAAAGCTTCCTCCTCTCAGATAAGGCTGCAGTCAGCAGCCCGTTAAGCTCTCACAGTTCTTGTAGACGTGGTAACTCGTTAGTATCTCATAAATAATTTGCGATGGTTGTTATGAACATGGACATTGCTGTCAGAAACCACAAGGTCAAGTACAAGCTGGAGCTTCTTCCAGAAGTTTCTGTAATGCTGGGTGAATGGGAAGTGCTAAGGAATCCTGAAGCACTTTGGGCCAGCACATTGACAAGGCCAGATTTAAATGAATTTCCAGATCAATGCTAGGAAGCAACTGAGGTCCGTCCTGCCCTCCTCTTCCCTACTGTGACTGAAAATCATCCTGCAACATGGTTATTTTCACGCACCGCAGAGTGTCACCAGAGGAGGAGGTGACACGTGTGGAAGAGGCCCCACCATATAATAAACTGCCTGAAAATGAGAAGCAGTATGCCCTCTTCACTGATGGGTCCTGTTGTATTGTAGGAAAGCATTGGAGGTGGAAGGCTGCCGTATGGAGCCCTACACAACGAGTTGCAGAAGCCAGTGAAGGACAAGGTGAATCGAGCCAGTTTGCAGAGGTAAAAGCCATCAACTGGCTCTAGATGTTGCCGAAAGAGAAAAGTGGCCAATGGTCTACCTCTATACGGACTCGGGGATGGCAGCCAGTGCCTTGTGGGGGTGGCTGCAGCAATGGAAGAAGAACAACTGGCAACGCAGAGGCAAACCCATTTGGGCTGCCGAATTGTGGCAAGCTATTGCTGCCCGGCTAGAGAAGCTGGTTGTAAAGGTACGTCATGTAGATGTCCACGCACCCAAGAATCAGGCTACTGAAGAACGTCAGTACATCCAGCATATGGACCAGGCTGCTATGATTGAAGTGGCTCAGACAGATCTGGACTGGCAACGTAAGGGTGAATTATTTATAGCTTGTTGGGCGCATTATACCTCAGGCCATCAGGGGAGGGATGCCACCTACAGATGGGCTTGTGATCGAGGCGTGGACTTAACCATGGATGTCCTCTCACAAGTATCCATGAATGTGAAACCTGCGCAGCAATTAAGCAAGTTAAGCGGGTAAAGCCTCTCTGGTGTGGAGGGAGATGGCTAAAATATAAATATGGGGATGGTCTGGCTGGGGGCTGAGCGTCTGGTCCTTGGGTCAGTTGTGGCTTGGTAAAGTGCTCCATTTGTCATCGCGTTTGTTTACATCCTGTTATAACTACTGCTGCTTTGTTGTGTTCTCCCTCTCCCTTTGTTGGCCCATTAAACAGTCATTATCTCAACTCAAGGACGTTTGCCCTTTGCTGTTCTCATTCTTCCCCTTGTTTTGCTGATGAGGAAGTGAGCGGCTGTGTGGTGCTCAGCTGCCGCCTGGGGCTGAACCACCACACAGAGTCATAAAAAGGAAGGTATCAGGTAGGTATCGTAGCATTCCCCATGTTTTCACATTCTTCAGCCCCTTTAGCCTTTAAGTCTGATTCCTTGTACACAGCTGCTGTGGAGAAGGCTGCGCCTCTAACCTTCACATTTACAATGGGGTGTAGGCTTTGCTTTTAACCCATGCAGGTCCTAATGATTTAGCAGTTTATTCGATTGTGCCATCTGAGGAGAAGCAGAGGAGAGAGCGCCATAAAGATACCTCAACCTCAAGTTCTCATTCTGGTGGCTTGTCCAATACATTATTAGAGTACAAGACACTCCATATCTTCAAGTTTTGGGTTTTTTTCTCCCCAAAGGGTCATTTAAACACAGAAAATTTCCTCTAATATTAAATACCCGCCAAGTTAGAATTATAGAACCATGGAATATCCGGAGTTGGAAGGGATCCATAAGGACCATCGAGTTCAACTCCTGGCTACACACAGGACCAGCCCCATCACAGCAGATGACTGAGAGCGTTGGCCAGACGCTGCTTGAACTCAGCCCAGCTCAGGGCGGTGACCACTGCCCTGGGGAGCCTGTGCCAGGGCCGCACCCCCCTCTGCGGGAAGAACCTTCTCCTGATCTCCAACCTAAATCGCCCCCATCACAGCAGTTAGCTTGTCTTGCCAAAAGCCACCTTTGTGCTTGCTCAACATTAAGCAAGCTTAACTCTGCTTAATGCAGGACTAGTGACTTTCTCTCACCCTGGGAAGCTTCAGTTGTTTCAGTCCATAAAGAGCCATCACATCGACGGTGGTTAGCCTTTTCCACTACAGCTGTACATGCCCGCTTTGTCATGCAATACAGCCTGAAGAGGCCAGTGAGCAAAGACTCTAGTCTCCTGCGTCACACAGAACAAATTAAGTTGTGGATCAAGCACTCGTAGTTAACAGCAACTCATGATCAAACCAGAGCTCTGGACTGCCAGGAAGAGCCAAGGTGCTGGCAGTTGGTACCTACAAAGCAGTTAGGACGCTTTTAATGAGCTAGTCACCCTCAGTAAGCTGGACTGGCTTGCTAATGAGCAATCATCTTTCAATGACATCCTGCTGAAATCCTCCCTTGGCAGAAGCACTTTGCCATGGTGTTCATGGAAAGCCTCTCTGTTCCCCTGGGGCTCTGTCTCAGGCATGGTATTCAAGTAATGGGAGTCACTAGCATAAAGCTTCACAGAAAAAAACAACCCATCTTTCTTTCAGTAAGAGTAAGAAAAAGGAAGTACTGCAATGGAAAATTACCTAGCAGTAATTTGGATTGATGCAGTTCTGTTTTCTTCCCCCTTTCTCTTCCCCTCCTTCCCTGCTCCCTCTGAAAAGCATCTGTTCAAAAAAATCTTCAGTTGAAACACAACTGAGTAAAGAATAATCCTTCCCAGAGCGGGAGGAGGATCAGCCTGACTCCAGCTTCCTTGATGGTAGAGATAATAGCACGATACATGCTTTAAGCAGTGCTGAAAAGGAGAAGGCTACGACAAACTGAATTATGGTTACTTTCCTCTTTTTTATGGCTCAAGATTGACCTTGGCTTCTAGGATTCCTTCCGAACTCAGAAGAAAAGAAAAATGGCAAGTTAAGAAACAATAATCTATTTTCTTCTCATCTATCATGTCACATTTTTACAGTTTAATATTTCAAGATACAGTCGAGCCACTAGAAAGTGTTGCATATCCCACCAAGAAGCTAGAAAATGCCTTTTGTCAATGACACGAAATCGCAGCAATTCATACAGCTGATTAGCAAGCCATCTATTTCACAAGCCTAAAAGTAACTTATGCTAACTGTCAAACCAGTGTAATTTGGAAGGAAAATCCACTGCTGGAGGAAATTCAATCAGATTTGCTCAGAGATGTGACATGTTAGAAGTAGTGCCCAAGGAAAATGGATTAGCCAACAAAGCAGCGGTGCGATTGTTTAATATACATGATTAATGCAATTTGCCAAACAGCTTTTACCTTCCCACAGAGTTGTACGTGTGTGTGTAATATGTTAACAATCTACATACAGGCTTATATATTCACAGGTAAACATATACATTTATAATGAATGGTTATATAACAATACAGCAACATCTTTACACACACACACTACAACCAATACTTTACAATCATTCTATCAACATCATGTCTAGGGACATGGAAAAGAAAGCAGCAGAATAATTCATACTGCAGCTGTATTTTTACAGCAAATAGAACATTCAGCAAAAACCTCTTGAACATACATACCTTAAATTTTAAGACAGGTGGTTTTGATATGGTGGATGCCTTTAACCCATGTAACCTCTCTTCTATCTCTCTCAACCTAGAAAACAGAGATCGTTCTGAGATCCAATAAAAAACGTAGCCTTAACCTCTCTGATCCAAACAGGCATTCCTGTGGGGTCCAACAGTTTTGGCGCCTGGGAAGAGTGAGTGATGGTGTCAGTATTTCTTGGAGGCAGGCCAATTGATTAAGAATCAATATGTGTCAAATCCTGTTTCTCCGACCAGAGAAAGAATTAATCAAGACATGACATTTTCCTTGTTCACCATCCCAAGCATCTGCCCACCCTCCTTCTTTAGGAACAGGTAACTCACCTCCTGTTTCCTCAGTGTTTTAGCAATCAATCACCTGGTTTGATTTAAAAAAAAAAGAAAACCACAACCAAAACAAAGCCATGGGAAGCTCCATGGCCCAAGCATTACGGAGTTCTGTATTGTGGTGGAGTATCTGGAGGACAGTGTCCCACCCTTTCACCTACCATTAAAAAGATTGTTCACCCGTTATTCTAGTTAGCTTGAAGTAAAAAAAGAAACTCCAAACAAGCAGCTACAATATAAAGCACCTCAGACGGACTGGTAAACTAAAGCATTATGCCCTCTTCAGAGCAGGAAAACGGCATCTCCTCAAGCTCCACGAAAGCATTATGGAAACAAATCTGTGAAGCTTAACCTCTGCCACCCTGGTAGCAAGAAACAAGCCTGGTGCTGAAACTTCCCAAAGAGCAGTGCTTTCAAAAAGGTTTGTGTGCTTTAGGGAGCACAGTTCAGCCTTAAAAAAGAAGGCACAGAATTCCTGCCTCTTGTGGAGGGGTACCAATACACAACCTCACATGCTGCACGTACGTTATTCCACAGCGCAGAATACGTATACGTGTTACAACACACCCTACACAGGCATAAGGATTTCCAGAAACGTGTTTGCCATCCTTAAACATTAGAAATCCTGAAATTATAGGATGTCACTAGCATATTTGCTATTATTTCAAACTGAATTACACTACAGTGGCTCATGAAATGGAGAGCCGCTCTATCTATACAGAAGTGCCAAACAATACTTGGATAACTGTGGATGCAATCTGAGGCACTTCAGGGGATGCCTAAGGAGCTAGAGTGTGAAAATGGTAATTTTTCCTTGCTCATGATGGGCCTAAAGGGTCATCTTACCACCAAGCAACTTCAGTCGGTCTCTTCCTTCCCTTCTCTCAGAAAGGCTGCACTCTATCCAGCTTCACAGCTGACAGCGATGTTCTGTACCAATCCCTAATTACACACGTCCTGATTTCAAGCACTGCAGGAGATCTGATGCTCTGTTAATGCTTCCCAAACACTGCCAATACTAAGACAGGTTTCAAGAAGGAACCAAAAAGAGCTGTGATCATGATTTATCCTCACCCTTTCACTGGAAAGATTGGCACTCAAGCTACTATTACTAGATTCTCTATCTAGGGATGTCTCATAGGACCTTGATATCCAGGTTAGAACAGGGAAGTCATCTTAACACTGCAGAGATGTCACGATGATCTGCAAGGTCCCCTAACACTGAGAATCCCTACCAATACCTGCAAGGGGCTGAAGCTGAGATCCCGTTTGTCACAGTGGGCAGTGCTGCTTCACGCTCCAACCAGCACGAACATTTCTAGATGGCAGCAGGAAAAACCTCACAAATGATCTGCAGCAGAGCAGTAACCCCATAAATCCAATCACAGCAATTACAACATCGGTATCCAGCTGGTGGAGCCCAATTTTCAAGCTGAGCCTAGGAGAAAACTTATTTTCCTCTAAAAACCTGGGAATTTCACTGCTCAGGTTCTGCTCGGTATTACAGCTCACTGCCCACCTGCAAGCTACTTTGTTGTGTTTCTCCTCAAGAATTCTGACCTTTCTTCCTGGCTATGACCTGCTCCTAGTGCATCTGGTCAGTGAGCAGTAGCTCATTGTTTGGTTCTGGTAGAGCCTGCAGGATGTGGACTCAGAGCTCCTATAAGCAGTGCCAGCTCCCTGTACCTGCTCAGTCCTGTGTTTAACATTTTCCACTGCCATTCATCACCAGCAGAAGAACATCAGCCACAAAAGATAACAGCCATGGTGGGTTCTGGAAACACTCTAAGGGCGTCATCTACGGATGTGGTTTTCTCCTTTAACAACCAGAAGTGGATGCATTACCGTTGCTTAGTTATGTAAAGTTCTTCAAGTAAACGTTGCTCCTCATAGCTCATCCACCGGTCTTCAAGCTCCTCCTCCTCCTTCTGCAGCAACTGTTCGTAAAGCCTGACCGGGTTCCAGCCAGTCATGATGTCGTAGGTGATGACGCAGCCCAGCGAGTGGGACACAATCGAGACTTTCCCTCCTTTCTCCTCAAACTCTGGATTCCGGGAGCAGAAAAGCGTGTATAGCCGGTTCAGCTCCTGCTGCAGCCCTTTGACCAGCTGTTTCAAGAAGGTAAGGAAAGAAAGTTTAATATCAACATTTTATCACTCCTGGTCATGTACTACACTGACCAGCTTCTCGAGCGTGATGGCCTGCTCGCAGAGGCTAGGAAGATGAGCAAAATCTTACAGTTAGCCTGAGTGACTGTCTCTCTCCTCCAGCCCCAGCAGCAACCAGCACACCGGACACACGGTGACCCCAGAACTGCTACACCACACAGTCCAAGGCATTAAATTGACATAAAGCCTTGAAGAAATGACAGCTGTGCTCAAAGTACTTAACAGCATCCTCTGAGGTGAGCAATAGCAAGGTACTCGCTTTTCACTAACGATCCATCAACATGACAGGGACTATTAACACAGCTGCATTTCCCTCCTTCCTTGGTTCTCCCCCAGTTTCTCTACCTTTTCACAACACTGCATGTTCCTCCTGTGTCAGAGGTTCAGCTCCTCTTTTACCCTAAGGAGGCTGGAAGGAGCCTGAGCTGCACATGATCTCGAATCAACTCACATCTCTGCCACAAGCCTGGCACATAACCCCAGACAAGTTATACTGTCTTCTCCATTTATCAAATTGGAGCAACAGCATTCCTAGCTCATTGCAGGGGACTGGGAAGATAAATCCACGAAAATGGATATGCTCAGATACTACAGTGACAGCCTAAATGGGTTCTGGGAAAACATCTGCAAATTGCTTTTGGGTCTTTGTAAAGCATACTTGAGCTCATCAAGTCTTTCATTATTCTGCTCTCTGCTTGGCTACAAGGAGATGCGGCTTTCTGTCCTACTTCCCCTCCTACCACACCCCACCTATTGTAATTTTTTCCAAAGGAATTGGAACGAAATGATGCCTTTAAAGAATAAAAAGCTTCATCTCAGGCAGAGGGAAGATATGGGAGGAGAAAAAGCACACAGAAGACAGGCAGAGCCAGAATACGTTATATAAAAAATGCTAAGAAAAAGAGTTTTCTGGGTATAGGTTTCTAGGAGAGGTTTTTGGGGAATGCAATACAGTTCTCAGGTGTCATAGGCTAATCCTATACTGCTACTGCAATAAATATATATTGGTGCTATGTTAATTGAATCTCTGAGAGGCTTACCTGCTCCAAATCCTACACTAGGGTACATAGGGAGAAACATGTTAACATTCACAGAAAGTATTTTTAAAGAGAAATGTTAAAAGCCATGAGATTTAGGAACTAGATAATACAAAACCAAGGCAGCTTTGCTTGTGAAGTTCAGGAACGTAACTGCGCAAGGCTTCCCGGGTATAGCATAGAGGAGGACAAACAAGAAATTGCAAATCATTCCCTTGTTAGCAACAGGAAATTAAAGCCATAGAACATGTAATTTGAACATGATTTTTCAAGAGCCTGAATCATTACTGAATATAAATATGAATGGCACTAGGACTCTCAGTGTTTGATACACATTTCGCTGAGGGAGAATCCACACATCAAACATCACATTAACAAAACCTTGCACCAGTTTGGAGAAACAAGTATCACCATTCCCATTTTCCAGCCTTTTTGACTGTGACGCTGCCTATTCTGGTGTTTGGCTCTAGACAGACTTTGGGCACTACTTTCACACGTGAACAAACAGGCAGAGGTTTTAGCAAGAGCTGGAATTGAAAATAGAAATCCTGACTAGCTTTGGCTGGATGGCGTTTTCTCCATTTAAAAAGGTTTTGATTAAAACCCAGAACAAAATAGCAGAGATCTGTTGAAATCAAAGCCGTTTGGGATTCCTGCCAGGAGCTCAGCGAAATGAGGGAATGCTGCTCTCCAGCAGTTTCCGTGGCTGGCTGCCTCCAAGCGAGCCAACACACATCGTTCTGCCATCGGGGACCTCAGCAGGGAGCCCAGGACCCCCAGCCACCCAGGAGATGCTCTGGATGGAGCCTTGACTTCAGGTTTCAGAGCCAGCAGTGTAAAAATGCCAAGCAAACTAGTGCTGGACTCATTCCAGCTTTCAGCATCCCTGTCAGTACAGCAAGGAGATGAGTAATGCCATCGTGTTTAAAAAAAAAACAAACCCTAAATGAGCTGTATTAATATCTCTCAGTGTCGCCAAGCTTTTCCTCTGGTGGGAAAAGTAAGATGAACAACAACTCAGCTGCCTCCCTCCGTTTCTTGTTGCATAAAAGCTATCGCTCCCAACGTCCTGCCCAACTTGCTCAACAGCCCTGTACCCTACTCTCCTGTACCCTAATCCTGCACAGCCTATTTCCCTGGAAAAGCAGATCTTCCAGGAAGAGGGATATTACATCAGTCTCGCTCACAGCCCATAGGCACACAGCGAGTAAGTAATCTTCTGGCATCATGGCATTTCATTAAAAAGGTCTTGTTCCCTCACAATAAAACAGAATCTTCTTGGAAAGTTCTGGTTGGACACCAAGTCCAACCCTGTTTGTAGCTGTCCTGCTCCTTAAAAACATGCTGTTACTGACAAGTTAGGCAAAAACATGGACAGCAACTATGAAACTGTGCATGGATTTCCAAATAACTGCAGATTTATAAGTTTGTGGATGAGATTCAACTAGATTATCTGATGGAGATAAAGGGGAAAGGGGAAAGGGGAAATCAGATTCATTTTAAGTTCCAGATAAAAAATGATTTGGTTAAGCAGTATATGAAAGTTAAGATAATATTTAATCCTGATTGGCTTTTGCAGCCTTTAAAAGCACACAGTATTCTAACCTGTAAAAGAGAAGCTTGGTATGAAAAGGGCTTTAGTCCAGCAAGTGTAACGTGAAGTGCTTTCAAATCTCTTTTGTAGGCGCAGCCTGATACGTGGCCTAACGCTCCGTATAAAAATATCTTCTATAAACACCAATTGTCTTTATTTTTGGTAAAATCAGTGACTTTTTCCATTAGAATTAAACATGAAAAATATCACTGTCTACCAAATCTTCTCTCCCAAATGGCATTGCTCTAATTACACCCAACTTTTTAAGAAGTTGGCTTTTTTTTTTTATCCACAGCTTGTCTTCTTGCTCACCCAGAGCTTGCTGACGGCTTCTCCTGCCCTCACTGCACCTCCAGCCAATGACCTCCTGATCAAGGAGTCCTTTTCCCACTGTTTTCCGTGTTGCTTTTGCCAGCCCCAAGCCTCGGCGCCTGCTGATCCATGCGATCTATTACGTGCTTAGGAAGCATCTGCTGTTTCCACTCGAAAACAGGAAAGCAGGAATCATCCAGAAAAAAAAAAAAAGGGAGAATAGTGCAATGCAAGATGACCAGTCACCACTCCCACCCACCCCTTCCATCTCCCCTCTTGCCTACTCCTTCCCAGTTCCCACCTTATTCTGGAGACCAGCAGGACCAAACTTTCCCAAAGAGCCGTTTCTGCAGCCCGCGCAGCAGTGCTGTTCTTTGGCAGCCCCCCAGCAGGGCTTTCAGTGTGGCTTTCCCCACAAAAAGGCCAGAGTTTCCTTGAGTTGCTGCCCAACCCCTATTACCACCTCCTAAGGCTTCTCCCACAGTCTAAACAAGCTCAACTATCTCACAAAAGACTAAATGTGCTGGCAGTGGATTGAGTCCATCTCCCGCCCCCCCCGCAGCTGCTCCCACAAACCCTGCTTGCTGCTCTGACTGCTAATCCGCCGGCTGCTGCGCTCTGCTTCGTTACCCTCAGCTCTTCCAGAAGGACCAGGGAAATGCAGCACGCTTTACGTGCTTCTTCCCGAACAGATCAAACCACTGTAACAAAGGGAACGCTTCCTATTTCTTCAAAAAATAGCCACAGCAAATCCCTTCCTCCCAGATGACCTTTCTGCCACAGCATCAGTTCAGCTTCAGCCTGAGGGCGCTGCAATATTCTAAAGAACGGTAGAGAAAAATCTTCCAGTGTTTCTGTTTTCTTCCCCAGAAAAATCCTTTCTCCCTGTTCTGATTTTCAGGGGAAAATTCCACCGTTCGCAGACCAGTTGTTTCAGTGCAAAAGTTTAATGCAGGATTAAAATGTTACAAAGCCTTGTAGATGTACCACTGGAAATACTCACAGATACCCAGGGAAAATGAAATACAAAATAAAGCAATGGCTGAAGCCTTTCCAAGACTGATTTTATGGCAAGTCATAATCAGGCACATGAAGCACCCCGCAATTCTCAGGCTGAGGAGAGAGTCCCTGTGTACAATTACATTTTCAGACCTGCTCGATGCCCAGCGGAAGCAGAGACACTCGAGACACAGTCTTTGATACAGTTTGACAGAGCAGCAGCCAAAAAATGGATGTGTTCTCTTCATGTTCTAGTCTGGTCCCAAAGGGCAAGGGAGGGATTTGATTTTGAGCAAAGATCTCAGCAAAATAGGATGAATGGAGAAAAAAACGTCACTGGACAACTCAGCAGGTGTGGTAGGGTGCTGTTCCCCTGTGAAGCTCTTCTGGGAATGCGTTTCATTTTTGCTTCATGAGAAGAAGATTTATTACTAGTTGCCTCAAGCTCCCTTTATCAGCTGAAGTTTTGCCAATAAATCTTCCATGCAGGAAACTCAAACCCAAAGGATCAAGTTGCTCAGAAGTCATCAGCTTATATTCCGTCAACCAGCTTAAATGCTCTACGCCCTTCACAAACCAAATTAGAGGCAGAGTAAGGAATGGTCTTTCTGCACATTCACAGAGAGCCAGCGTGCCAGCCGGGCAACTCCAGGGGAAGCCAAAAACCAGACCGTCAACCAAGAAATGGGTTGCTGGACCTTATCAGGCCAAAAATCCCCTCTGCTTTCCAGTTACATGCCTGCTCGGCATGTGGCTTCCAAGAAGACAAAAGGCCCCAGCCCGTGCCTCCCGTTCTGGAATCCTGGCATGCGTTTTATAACTACAAGATGGGAGTTGGAGTCAGATGAGAGACATCACTGTCATCTCAGGCAGAAGGAGGAGCTGTGGCAAGGCTCGTGGTAAGGGCAGAAGGATCATGTCTCTAATCACCCCTGGGTACTGGGAAGGCCTGAATGCTGGATCACGATGGGGAGTAAGGAACTTTGTAAGCAGTGAAACATCCAGAGCTGCTGTCTCAGCTGAAGCCCTTCTGAGCAAAACATTAACAGCAGCCTGTGCTGAGCTGGAAAAAAGCCCAAACCTCTAAATCCCTGGCACCAGCATCCAAAACAGCTGTTCATTCCTCCTCTGATGCAAAAGAAGCCTTGCGAGACACCAGGGTAAATAAGCACTCCTGTTCCTTGCAAAGCAGAAGGAAGTCGGCTGTGTGCGTGGTGGACAAACATCTCCTGGACCTACACCCAAGGAGATCCAGGCAGGAGGAAGAACTTCACCCCCTGCCCATTCTAGCGGGCATTATCGCTGGGATCAAAGTGGCTTTTCAGTGCATGCCAAAAGGACCAGGGTAGAAAATGACATTTTCCCCTCAATATCCAAGAAATGAGTTTTTTCAAGAAAACCCCTGGGCTGGCACCCTTAGCACTGAAGTAACGCAGAGCTTGCACTGCTCTTGCTCAAATCCTCAATGACTCACTGCCAAAACGGGGACACAGCACTCCAGACTCAAGCTCTTTGAAATGGCAAAGCCAACAAAACCACTTGTTCTTCTCTTGGGCTCTGCTGCTTGTCCTCTTCTGAGGCTGCTCTCAGCTCTGACCAACCCCTTGCTGTAATTTCCTCTCTCTGCCATCTCCACAGAACCCTAACCCACTGAACAATCTTCTCACATGAACAGCTTGAAGCCCAAGAGAGTAAAAAAAAACCAACCCACAACAAAAAAACTCCACCAAACAAAAAACCCAAGACAGCTACATATGAAAAGGGAGTGCAGGAAACCTGACCTCTGCACCCTCTCCAGCTTGAATAGTGCGATTGTTTTAGTAGGCTTCGTGGGAAAGGAATTTTAAGGACATCTGAGGAACAGTGAGTTCTGCAAGCAACTCCCTCCAAATGTGAAGAGAACTTCAGGAAAAAGTACAAACTTGTTTGAAATTCAGCAAGCGGGCAATAAGAAGGTGCGTGAGCCAACCGAAGGTAGAACAAGGTCCTTGAAAGCCAACGAAAGATCTGCAGCCCAAAGATGGATTGTAAAGGACCACGAAAGCAAAGACCATTAGTGCTTGATTCATGTGAACCAGAAGAACATGCCAGCACACAGCGCAGAGATGGCGAGGCTGCTGACCCTCCAGAATACAACGGTTGTCACGCTCCCTGATGGCATCACGTGAGGGATGCCAGAAGAGTGTCACAAGAACAGATGAGAGGCCAGAACGGTGCGAACAGGCAGGAACGACTGGTGCCTTAGTGACGTTAGAGAAAAAGGATCTGTGGATCTGCTCAGTCTCTCACGTATCTCCTTCTGTTCAAAAGCTGAGTCTAACCCATTTCTAACCAAGTCTTCAAGACTAAGTTTAGATTCAGGCAGCTCCAGTAACCTATCACTTTATAAAGCTGAGAAGACATTCAAGAACAATGAAATGAATTAAGCGAGCCACGAAAGCGCTGCCAAGCAGCTCCTTGACTATTAGGTTCAACAGAATAAGCCAAATGCGTGTTGAAACAGTCTCAGTTAAACATTTCCTGCTTCATTTCCCTCTTGTTTTAAACACATAAAACACTTGCCATTTATTGTTGAAAGGAGCAACTAACCTTCTGAGGCTATTGCAATATTTGCACTAAATCTTCAGAGATCTTGGGATGATAGACACAAATACTATCTATCCTGTACTAAAGGTATTTTCTGCCAAGACATGTATCAATAATTTACACAATTACAATTAGCCTGCAAGTAAGTACAGTGAAGATCAGTAAAATAAGCACTTAACAATATAATGAAGGTGACAACACTAAATTTACTATGCATCAATTTGCCTTTTTAATCTGTTACAGCCATGTATTATTAAAGAAATATGAAGCTACAGTGACACAGACGTGAAACCAAGTCACGCACTGAAGACAACAAAACCCAAGGTTACGTTACCACAGACGGCACCAGCGAGGTCAGAAATTAAAGTTGGAAATGATTCATTTAGAAATAGGCCCGTGTGCATCAGAATATGGATTTATTGTTTTTCCTTATTATCTGTGAAACGTTTAAAGAGGGATTCTGTTTTACTCATCGTGGAGAACCATATAGACAAGGACCTGTATAGCACCGTTCCCTTGCAGCCACACACAAATGCCACAACTCAATCCTTTGGCTGCAGACATCCTCCCGACCGAACTCCGAGACCAGACTGTCTGAGGTGTTCTGTAACTGAATTATTAATTCCTGCCTGGTATCCCACTACATGTCAGAAGTCAGAGGCACCTTTTGGATATTCTCCTACCGCGCTGCAGAAGAAACAACACTTGAAATCAGAGAGGGGGTCATCCCCCGCGCTCCCGTAACGCTTAGCAGAGCAATCCAGCTACATCTGAAACGGCGCTCCGCTATCTCACGTGAAAGCCAATACCACAAGGCTTCCCCCCCTGCAAAAGAAGACAGTGGGTACCCACTAGCAAATTCCTTATCAAGTCATTTAAAGAGCGATCAAAACCTTTAAAGAAGCATTAAGTTACTTCTTGATGTGGGGAAAATCCTTGGAAGTAGAAAGAAAATTCCTATCAAAGGTCTGTTGAGTGTTGGCAAGTGAACAGCAGCTTTACTCTTCTCGAGGCTGAACTCACTGCACTCCTCAATTTATCTCGGAGGGGCACAGCAAAGTTTAATTAGCTCCTTTTGAGATACTTTCAGGGTTTCTGGATGGAAAGCTTTGGGAGTGCTCACAAGTATACAAAGAACCGGGTCAGTGTTAGGAAGCAGTGAGCAGGAATACTAATTCTGAGCAACTTCTGAACACGTGAAGACTTGGCTTGTTTCTCAGCTGGAATGAGTACTCGGAGCAAAGTGCCCCAAAACAGCTCCATGCTGAACACAGGAGAAAACCCAACTGTTTTCCTAAAAAAATGCTCAACTTGATATTATTGTGTTTAAAATCTGCAAAGTTAGGTCACGAAAATTAAATGGAATACAGAAGAGTAACGAAAAACCCTCCAGGCCAACCTCAAACCAAAACAAGTCTCCTTTCTGTCAGTAAAGGCAAAAATAAAAGGTGAAAAAATATACAAAGATTATGAACCTTTGAAAGCTTTTCACAACTCCTAACCAAACGAGCAGAATCAAACTCACCCCCCTGACAACTCACTGCCGGAATATGAACTCTGTACCTGAACAACCAACCAGAAAACCTGCGTCCCAAAGATTTTGACTGCAACGCCAAAGATGCATTTCAGAAACCTGTTCTTCAAGGTTTTAACATTTCATTGGTTATAGCCCTTCCTTTTTCAGACAAATACTTGCAATCCAAATTGTATAACTTTGCTTTGAGGAAATCACAAGATTTATCAATGCAGTCTGAACACGGTAATGATCAACTTGTTGCAAACATTTCAAGAAAATGAAACAGCATACTCATTTTATTTGTCCGTTCTTGCACTTGAGGGATGGTGATGGACCTGTAAAGCTACAGTTCTACCGAGCAATGAATTCAATTTTTCATGCACTGTTGGCCAGCATACCTGAACTTTACTTGCTAATCCATTTCCCATAAGATGCCCACAAACATGCCAACCCTCTAATGCAGTTAAAAAAAAAAAAAAAAATCTATTTTAAAGCTGCCAGAGAAGTTTTCATCGCTTGCCACTAAAGGTTGAGCGGGCCTCAGTCCCACAACAGACAGAGAAACCTGATACACCGCGGACAACCCAGGAACCCTGAACAATAAACTTCACATTACTGAGCAGCAAGAGAGGTACAGCTTTTGGTACAGCTATTGCTCACGTCGGAAGCTTCAAAGGCTCGTAGCGATCTGCCCACCATTGCTCCTATCACGAAGAGAAGTATTAGTAGGTAGTTTAGGGTTTAAAATTGTATTGCCAATCCAAAGGGCTTATACATATCTCATTTCAGTGAAAGGTAGCATCAAATCCACAGGCAAACTTTGAAAATCTCTCCTCCCCCTGCTCTTGTCTAACCAAGCACAGAGCACCAAGGCTGCAAACAGATTACCATTACTCCACACGTAACATAGTCAATACGGAAAACCCCCTACAATTTCTATAGAAACGAATCCCCCACAAGGGTTTCCAGGAAGCGTGCACACAGAGGATGCTATCAGGGTGACGCACTCTACGTTTTACAGCTACTTTATCATCTATTCAAGGCTTTTGCCCTCTGATTAATGGGGTCACTCTACAGCTGACAGCCTAAAGCACGCGTGTGCCTGCACAGACGTGGCAGGGTAAGATTCCACTACACCAACAGGCAACTGAGGGACGTCTTGTTTTTCCTGCAAGGTAAGTGTATGCAAACACATTAAAACTGGCTTGGGCATGTTTACGCACACTGCCATCCCATCCGGCACAAATGAAATGACAAATATCCACAGGTTTTGCAAGAGGTATGAAGAATCCCAGCTCTATGGTCTCCCACTGCTCTGAATATGCAGATGCATAAAAACACAGTAAAAAACCTTCCCATTTCTAAGCTGCTGATACAGACCCATCTTAGACAGGCATTTCTGCACTAAATAAATTACACTGGATGTACTTTTTGCTGTTTCTCTACTCCTCTCACTTGGAAAACCCTGTATTTTGATCACTATGGATGAGCATTGCACACTTGCGCAGTGTTAGCGTTCTTTGTGCAGGGTGTCTCCCAAGGAAACTCTGCTTATGTTCCTGAGTCCGGTTTGTTTCAGCCTCTACGCCCTGCTCGAGTAAAACTTACATAAACCCACACTTACTTCATCTCTGTAAAGAGGACTTGTATAATACATGATATCCATCGCGCTGCTGTTCAGCATATCCCTTAAACCTCGCACTTTATCTGGAGTGATGGAGTCGACAGTGTCTGAAAAAAACCAAAAGGAGACTTGAGTTACAAGCAGGAAAATGATAAAATCCAAACAAGGCACGTGCAGAGAACACAGCATGAAACATCTGGGGACAATTTTGCAGGCTGCACCTACTGGAACCACAAAAGAACCAGTAAGCAATGTACCTCCATCAAGGGTAAGTTTTGATCTCCATTCAACCGGGAGAAATTCAACATGTGTCGCAAGATTGGAAAAATACTTTTCTTCTATTTTTCTTGCAGTATCTCGCATCCTATAAAAAAGCAAAAAGAACATGGTCCTGTAAAGACTACTCTTGGTGCTCTTACCAAATAAAGCCAACGCATCCAGGGACAACACATTTCTGCTGTTCAAGCACTAAGCTTACTAACACAGGTCATTACCTCACCTCATGCCTTTGTTATAAAGTACTTCAGTTTTCTTCTAACGAAAAAATCTGCGCATGACATGCTCAAAAGGAAGAGTTTAAAAAACTTTAAACGTATTATAGTATGGGCTTAGCATACACCACCTAAATTCAGTGGAAAGGTATCTGTAAACTCTGGTGGGATTGGGGTAGAATGTAACTGAAAATTATTCTATCACTGAATTTTACCACTGCCTTGAAATCTTGAATTGACTGAAATCAACCATTTAGACCAGAACGTAAGGAATACAATCTAGTGCTTTTCAAAACAAAGAAAACTATTAAAAATACTGCTGGAAAACCCAGAATTCTATTTTAATTTTACATATTAAATTGGAAGGCTTGAGATCTCTCAGAGCAATAAATAGGATCATTTGTTAGTGTTTCAACTTGCAGGGACAGATGGACAGGCTAACTGTCCTTTTAAAAGACTTTTCCTTTTTAAAGCATACCTCAACAGGAACATTGAGGCACCTCTCTCAACGGATGCAAGAAACTTAAACTTTGGTCACAACAACCCCAGGCAGCGCTACAGGCTGGGGACGGGGTGGCTAGAAAGCTGCCTGGAGGAAAAGGAGCTGGGGGTGTTGGTTGATGCTCACCTGGACATGAGCCGGCAGTGTGCCCAGGTGGCCAAGAAGGCCAACAGCATCCTGGCCTGTATCAGGAATAGTGTGGCCAGCAGGAGCAGGGAGGTGATTGTCCCTCTGTACTCAGCCCTGGTGAGGCCGCACCTCGAGTACTGTGTCCAGTTTTGGGCCCCTCACCACAAGAAAGACATCGAGGCCCGGGAGCGTGTCCAGAGAAGGGCAACGAAACTGGTGAAGGGGCTGGAGCACAGGTCTGATGAGGAGCGGCTGAAGGAACTGGGCTTGTTTAGTCTGGAGAAGAGGAGGCTCAGGGGAGACCTTATTGCCCTCTACAACTACCTGAAAGGAAACTGTGGTGAGCTGGGGGTTGGCCTCTTCTCACAGATAACTAGTGACAGGACAAGGGGGAATGGCTGCAAGTTGCGCCAGGGGAGGTTCAGGTTGGAGATGAGGAGAAATTTCTTCTGGGAAAGGGTGGTCAGGCATTGGAACGGGCTGCCCAGGGAGGTGGGGGAGTCCCCGTCCCTGGGGGTGTTTAAGGAAAGGTTGGATGTGGTACTTAGGGATGTGGTTTAGTGGGTAATAGATGGTGGGGGGACAGTTGGACTGGATGATCCTTGAGGTCTCTTCCAACCTCAATGATTCTGTGATTCTATGATTCTAAAATCCAAAGTATATCTGGCCCTCTCTGTTGTTTGGGGGAGAAGGGGAATAATGGTATGTTATATTCTTTTAAAAGTACTGCTTTACTACTGTCGTGTGAATGACTCATCAGCAAAATTATGCAAGATGTGTTCTATCAGATACATTCAGCGGCCAGACTGAGCGCGTTATATTTTCCTTTCTTTCCTTTACACTAATCTTGGGTCCCCATGGCATTAGCATTTTTGAAGATGAACCTAACAAACTAAATCTGACCGAGGGGCAGCAATGCTGGCTTTCCAGCAGCTGGTTCCCAGTTCCAAGCATCAGAGGGTTTTTATTTCTGAGACAGAGCCCAGACTTTCAACATGTTTGTGTTTTTTTTCCTATTTTCAAAGCAAACCCCTTTTAATGATTGCTACAACCACAGACATGATGACATTTATCTCCCACCTGTACTTCTCCCAGTCCAAATGTGGTTTAGTAAGTTTAACTCCCTGGCTGAGACACTTTTCTTGAATATATTAATGCTCCTCTGTTCTCCTTCAACAGAAATGAGACAGTTTAGCCTAAATCACTACCGACACTTGAGACAGTAATCGTTTAAGCTGCTCCATTCGATAAGCAAAACACTAGCGATTCCCTACAGACAACTCTGCCAAACTCCTGTCTTGAGTTTCAGCCCCCTTGAAAACAAAGTCAGCAGTACACAGCAGGTAGCTGCAAGATGAAGTACACAGCAGGAGCTGCCCAAATCTCCTTCACGAAGTTGCCATCAGAAGTGACAATACAGATAACAAAGGGAAAAGTATTGACAGAATTTGTTCTTCATCTCCCGGTGTAGCCAACGTGCCATCAGGACGCAGCTTCCTAGCAGGATTTAGGCTGAAGGCACATGTGTCCGGTGGAACAGACACCGTGATGAATTTCAGCCATCACTTTCAGCTCCTGCAGACCTGCAGAGAGATGTCATGGTGGCTTCAGGCAAAATGCCTTCTACAGTTTTACTTCAGCTGCATCGTACGAGAGGAACGCACGTCATGGAGGAAGGTGTATGAGAGGTAATGCCTTGCAAAAACATTTGCTACAAAGGTAATGAATTCTTCTTCTTTATCACTGCACTGGTGTGGCCTCACGTCGAGTGCTGGGTGCAGGTTTGGGCCCCACAGCACAAAAAGGGCATAAAACTGGTGGGGAGTGTCCAGAGGAGGGAACAAAGGGGGGGAAGGGTCTGGAGGGGCAGGCGCGTGAGGAGAGGCTGAAGGCCCTGGGCTGGTTCAGCCTGGAGAAGAGGAGGCTGAGGGCAGAGCTCATGGGGCCTCCAGCTTCCTCCCGAGGGGGAGCCAAGGGGCAGGCGCTGATCTCCTCCCTCTGGGGCCCAGCGACAGAACCCCAGGGAACAACCTGGAGCTGCCCCAGGGGAGGGTTAGGGTGGGGATCAGGAGAAGGTTCTTCCCCCAGAGGGTGGTGGGGCCCTGGCACAGGCTCCCCAGGGCAGTGGTCACCGCCCCGAGCTGGGCTGAGTTCAAGCAGCGTCTGGCCAACGCTCTCAGCCATCTGCTGTGATGGGGCTGGGCCTGTGTGGGGCCAGGGGTTGGGCTGATGGACCTTGGGGGGCCCTGCCAGCTCAGGATATTCTGTGATTCTATGATCATGGGTTATTTTTCCCCAGTAAAAGCACATTATGCTACTAAAGAAGCAGATCATCGTTGTACCAAATTTTTGAAGCAGGCAGCAAAAACACTTTTCCAGAAGTGACACCTACTTTCTGATGAGGAAGGGACAGGGAAGGAAGAAGGGAAAGGGAGAGCATCTTTTACACATTTTCTTCCAAAGCACTTACTAATGGCCTGACCAAACAGCCAAGAAATGCAACTGAGCAGCATCTCTATTTTCAAAGCCTGGTTTGATTGCACTCCTAATCTCCTAGACCCTAGTCCAAGATAGCAAAGGTTTAAGTAAACCAGAATGTCCTTCCCATGATGAAAGAAAAAATAATCGACACGAGGATTTGCTCAAATCAGGGTTAATTCAAGGCCCGAACTGATCTAGCCTTGCAAAGCACAGAACAACCCACTCCACACAATATGCCTCTAAGGACAAAATCATTTGTGAGCCCAACTTCAGCTGCATAGAATTTCTAGACCAACAAGAAGATACACATTCAGTAAACAGAGTAACATCCCTGGAGTCCCTGAGTAACCAAAAGAAAACCACACTTGTCTGTATAAAACCCAGGGTGGGCAGCAGGGCGAGGGAGGGGGTTCTGCCCCTCTGCCCCGCTCTGCTGAGACCCCCCTGCAGTGCTGCCTCCAGCTCGGGGGGCCCCAGGGCAGGAAGGACATGGAGCTGCTGGAGCGAGGCCAGAGGAGGCCCCGGAGATGCTGCGAGGGCTGGAGCCCCTCTGCTCTGGAGACAGGCTGAGGGAGCTGGGCTTGTCCAGCCTGGAGAAGAGAAGGCTGTGGGGAGACCTGGTTGTGGCCTTCCACTATGTAATGGGGACCTACAGGAAAGCTGGCGAGGGGCTGCTTCTTCAGGAGTGCAGTGACAGGACAAGGGGGAATGGGTTTAAACTGAAAGAGGGGAGATTTAGATTGGACGTTAGGAAGAAATTCTTTACTATGATGGTGGTGAGGCCCTGGCACAGGGTACCCCGAGAAGCTGTGGCTGCCCCTGGATCCCTGGCAGTGTCCAAGGCCAGGTTGGATGGGGCTTTGGGCAGTCTGGGCTGGTGGGGGTGTCCCTGCCCATGGCAGGAGGGGTTGGAACTAGATGATCTTTGTGGTCCCTTCCAACCCAAACCATTCTATGATTCGATGAACAACATCAGACGAAACGTAGGGACCTAACACCTAAATGAATATATTTTGGTATTGCCAGGTCAGTTTAGCTCAGCATGAAGAGGATGGTGGCCAGCTAAGATGAATTAACAAACACTAACCTAAAGCTGCTAGGCTTAAAAGCAATAAAAGCATAAAAACATTGTATGAATAAAGCACAAAATTCTACACAACAAGAATTACTTTACGTGAAGGAACCAGTAAATAACTTGATACTAATAGTGCAGAAGAAAACATCCAAACTACTTACACATCAGTAGCAGCTCTAAACATTATGAAGAAATAGCTAGTTGTCATCCTCGTCTTCAAATAGGACAGCTACAGGGTTTCTTCCTGTTCGAGAAGGTCCAGGTCTTACTAAAGCTATTCGAGGCAAACTGACAGGATTTTTTTAACTAAAAGTCTTCTTTCTAAAGCTAGATATCTGAGTGCAGAAAAAACCTGCAGCCAAGAAATTCTGGCAATGCTTTTGGGAAAAGCTTCAAGTCTCCTCTCCTGTGCCAGCTTTGTGTCCTCATCCGAAATTTTGTGAAATGCAAACCCTAATTTTACTTGGATCTTGAGGGTTCCCCCCATGTCAGTCCCAAACTTCTCTCATTATTTTGCAGCAGCAACGTCACACTGATTTCCTGGGCTCAGGAATCACGGCGGCATTAAAACACACCAGCGGAACAATTCCCAGTGCAAACACATCTCATTTACAGCGAACGGCACTGCTCTAACATCTCCCATGGATTTTCATCAACAACTTTATATTATAAATTCTAATAAAACTGTGGCGTAATTGCCAAGCAACATGGCTACGCTCACACCCAAAACCTCAGAATATATACCCTGCTATACACATGCTTAGCTGTTCTGCTATAAAATCTTTTTTCTTTCCTTCTGGCTTTTTTAGAATAAGTATCCTGAGCTATTTTATTAGATGGCAAGTCCCTCTACTCACTTCCTAAATTTACACCAACTGAAGTAATAAATCCTCATTTAAACAGGCAGAGAATTCTTCTCCTTTCCAATACAAACGGATGTTGAAATATTGACCCCAGAGCAACAATTACTTAAATATACTTCAAAACACATGGTAACAACTAAAATTTATTCTTTTTCTAAGAAAAAACCTCGCTCAGCTGCAGATGCTACGCATACCTTAGAAAGCATTTTGACATATTGCTATTTTCCATGCAAGAAGTAATGGCCCGAAATAGATACTTTGAGACTCACCATAAGTAAGATGCGCTTGGCTGCCTTTCTCGGATTAAAATAATAAACCCCTATTTTCACAGGTATACATCCTTGCTTAGGCGACTACATTCTAGCAATATATTAAAGTATTTACGATTATTGCTGTGTTATGCTACTAATTTTACTCTTATGGAGCATTCACAAGTGCGACATTAAAAACTGGAGAGCTACAAACAAGCAAGCTTCAGCTGGTTCACAAATTTTATAAAATGACCTTGATAGCTGGTAACAGAGTGAAACGCCTGAAGGCATTCTGAAGATGTTACTCATTCTATTCTCAAGTTGTCTTTGCAGACTCTCTTCAGTCAGATGATCCATAGCCACGAAAAAGGGAACGGTGTTTAATTTAAGAAGCATTACACCAGCCAACTTCTAACTCTGAACTCTCAATTTAAGAGACAGTGTGATGGGATGTTCCCACAAAAAAACCCTAAACTCTTGCTACTGCTTGTAAAACCATGTGGATCCATTAATTACTGGGTTTTGGCCAAACAACTGGTAAATTATGCTCTAAAGCATACCCCAACTGCTTCCACCGCTCTGGAGTTCCCTCAAACGGAGGGCAGCCCTCACTGTCTCTTTGAGGAAATAATACCACAAGCTATTGAGGAAACTCAGGGCTGGCTTAAGCTAAATTTGGTAAGTCAGAGTGAGAGTAGCTGGCATGAGTAATAAAAACCGAGATCTGCTCAAGCCAGAGGAAATGAAAGGGAGGCTGTTTGCAAAAGAGTAGCTTGCAAAATGCAAGCTCAAGTCTTATTCTAGGTAGGTCTCAAAGAGCAACTGCAAGACACCAGTCATCATCTGCCACTGATCTTCAGGGATTCACCTGCTCTCAGACCAGAACACATTCAGATCACTGTTCTAGGACATACACAGACTCATTTCACTGCCGAAGCAAGACTGAAATTCTAGGGTGCAACCAACGTAGGCATGGCTGTGACTCACACTTCATCTTTTTCAAGAATAATGGGACCCTGCATGATCAAAGGAACTCAAGCTGCTCGCTTAGTTGAAGATGGGATCCCTGTTCCTTGTCCTTCACCTTGTCCGGTGAGGCCTCACCTGGAGTACTGTGTCCAGTTCTGGGCTCCTCAGTCCAAGAAGGACCAGGAACTACTGGAGAGGGTTCAGCGCAGGGCCACTGAGATGATTAAGCCTTAACAGCTTCCATTCAATATGCAGTCATGTGTTAGGTAATTAACAAATGTACACAGAACAGGTTCTTATGGAAGTATTTGGTGCCCTGACTATTACCTTTTACTCTTGGGCTGAACTTCTCATTTAGCTTGCAAGACAAGCTCAAGTTGAAACCTGTAAGACAATTTTTACCATTTGGGTACTTAATTTCAGAAGAACACGCAGTTATTACCAGAATGGAAAACAAGCATGTAGTATGTATTCAATGCAATGTAAGCATTTAAATGGAAAACAAGCAAAATTACCAAATTTCTGAAAAGCTAAAAATTATAGGAAAAGTTTTACAGGAAATCTTGATTTAAGATTCCAGCAGCACATATTTAACACACTGAAAGACCTCCGAGAGGCTCTGCACTGTGTAAGGGCTTGCATACCACTGGAAATTTACTAAAATAGCTATTTTGAAGTAATTATTATAATGATAATCCACAATTAAAAAGCTTTCTAATGGGTCTTGCAATAAAAATGTAATTGGTGATGATGGAATGCCAAGATGATGTTGCTTATGCAGACAGCAATTTTGGTGCTAGGAGCAGCAGCACAGGCAAATCCAATTTTCAAATCAAAACCGGAGATTCAGAGGCAGACAGATACCAGCTTTAGGGTAAGAGCGGCCAAGAACTGCCACAACATTACAGCTTTTATGGAAATACAGAATTACCTCATTTAGTTTTCAAGCACAGAAACTGATAAACTTTAGGGAGTCATCCCAAAGGATGACCCAAAGGTCATTTTACCTGACCTTTACCTAAGTCAGGTAAAACAAGTGAGGATTTTTCTAAAGACAGTTGGAAACATGGACAGTAACATTCCAAAATTCTATTTAAGATACATAAGGACACCCAGCTTGCTCACCTGCACTCAAAATCTAGAACAAGTAGTTCAACAAAATCAGAGATTAGGCTTCAATGAAAAAAATATTCTAATTAACAGTATGAAAGTGTGCACAGTAAAAGGAAAAGGATATCCCAAAATGATTTCTTTTAAAGTTAACGTTGTGCCTTATCAGAAACCTAGTAATGGCACAAAACTGTATCTAATGACAACTAAACCTCCCTCTGATTCAGTACGTTATGTCACAATATCTTAGTTTGTATTACACAGAAATACAGAATATCACCTCTTCTTCCTTAAACAATCATCCCCACGCTACTGAAGTGGCTCCCAGCACATTATTCTGTTCACTTTAGGTCAGCTGAATCACTGTTCCAGCCGGAGGAGGTACCGTCTCTTCTCAGACGAGTTCTGCAGTTAACATCGGCGCTGACAGGAGCAGCTTGTTGTACCAGCTGCCGTGCTACATTTAGATAATAAATGTGTTTAACTACACTGTGAAGAAACAAAATCATGTCACATCTACCAAAGACCTGTTCATCGAAGCATCGATAAAATGCGTCTTTCCCATTTACCTACTTAGAAGACACCCTGCAACCAGAGCGTCTAACTGCATTAATCATTAGATTGAACTCCATTCCTTAATGAAATTAGCACATATAATTTGAAATTACCCTGGAAGCAGAGTTCTGTTTTCACCTCCGTAACCAACAGGATCTGCCTGATGATGCAGACGCATCTCATGAGCTGCACCAATTTCTTCTTGAGGCAGAAACCTGAGGACAGAGCTTATCAAATGAGCTCTGGTAAAGTCTCTCACCGGCCTGGGTTACAGATGGAATATTCCATGTCTGGGTGATAAGCTGCATTTTTGCACTTTTCTTTCTTTCTTTTTATTTCTTTTAGGACCACTTGTTCAAGTGAGGCTACGTTTTTGCACCATGAACCAAAGTGTTGCTCTCACACAGGCTGAAATAAAAACAGAAGTTTTATCCCAGGGTGGAATGAACCCAAAAAGAAGCGATAATAAATGTACGTGGCACAGACAAAAGGCATGAGAGGTATTTTTGTGGGTGGTAGAGAGGGAAGGCACCTGAACAAGTATTTCCTTCTGCAGATTCCAGAGTCTCTCCAAGCACCATACTAAAAAACTGCAAGGTGTCATGGAGTTTCCCTCACCCAAACGACCTCGGCTCTGTCCCCTCCCCATCCATGTCCCAGAGTCCGTGGTGAGGACCAGTGCGACTCTGCAGAGGAACGTGTCCTGCCAGATGTCCTGGGTCCTAAACCAAAAGCACCTTTCTGCTTCTAAGGCACACAACACACCACCTACCCCCAGGTTCCCACCCCCTACCACAAGTGACATCCAACTCCTTCAAGGCTGCACGCAGCGCAAGGCAGCGATGAGCTCTGAGGGGTGATGGTGCCTTCTACATCTGCTGGTGGTATCCAGGTAGCGATGAGAGAAGAAAGGAGTGGTGACACCAATGGGCAGACCTATGGCTTAAGTTACAGATGTAGCATGGCTGCAACTACAGGTTTCCTCCTAAAGAACACGCATTTAAAAGGAAAAAAAAAAACCCAAACCACCATGTAAGTCTTTTCTCCTTAGCTTCTACTTTAAAGTGTGAACAGTCAAAAAATATTTCTCGCTATCCATCTTACCCGTTTTTCAAAAGGGAACATTTGACTGGCTCCTTAATGCAAAAGAATGTAAAAAAACCCCAACAAAGCACACACACAGCTCAGCTGAAGGTGCTAACAGAAAGTGCTAGTACAGCTTGTGGGAGCTGCCATTGTGCTGGCCTGGCAGACATTTCTCCTAAAAATCTTTTTCTAGAACATATGGGATGTTCCTCACTGATAAGTTTTAAGCTATTAAAAAAACCCACCCAACAAAACCAAACGACTTCGATCTAAAATGATGCTGTCACTAGCAGATTTTGTACAGAATACACATCTTACGACAATAATTAGCATTTTAAAATGCTATGCAGTACTGTCTGATGTTTCCTGAAGATATGAGTGAGATTTACTGAAGCACAAGACCTTTTGTTTCCCTTTTAGAGAAAAGGTTTCCCATGATGGGCTGCCAATTAAAGCAGGACTTTGTACGGAACGAGCGCCTGCGCACTGTGTCCTGCGCTGAAGTTAATCCATCCATACAACCCCTGTATGTACGTTCAATAGAAAATGGGGTAGACAGAAGGAAAGAGCAGAAAATCTTAATGATTCCAAGGTGGAAGTTTTAGTTCTCCTGATTGTTAAAACAGCAGCTTATATTTAGGGTATCTGCATTTCCAGTGTAATCACATCCTACAAAAAAGTGAGTTTTTACATTTATTTTGGTGAATAACTTCAGCTTTTTATCAAGGGCTGTGGATCCCTTTCTCTCTGTTTTTGCTTGCTTGTTCGCTCTTAAAAAAACATGTGTAAAAGAGCAAGCAAGTGCCAGAACAAGGGGAGCAGGGAGCAGCAGGTTATTTCTTTGAGATGACAAATGACCCAGCAGTGAAATCAGGAGGTCTACTCTTACTGCACCAGCGGACACAAGAGCAGAACAACAGGCTGAATGAACACAAGAGCCTGCTGACACGATGGTACATGCCACAGCGACGGCACATAACACTGACCTACGCTGCCATTTGGGATTGAAAGGGAGGGTCACAGAGCTCTCAGCAGGCAATCAGCAATCCCAGCTCCACACACACTCGCACAGGAGTATGTCACTATTTCTGTCAACTTCAATGGAATGTTGAACTCTTTAGGACACACATACTAAACCATCCAAGCAATGCAGATCTGTAATTAATGCTTTTTTAGCCTCTTCTTTCAGCTAATGAAGCATTCCTTAACACCAGCTTGTCCCCTGTGATGCTGTCATTCAGACTTTACAATTTCAGAGAATCATAGAATCATTAAGGTTGGAAGAGACCTCAAGGATCATCCAGTCCAACTGTCCCCCCACCATCTATTACCCACTAAACCATGTCCCTAAGTACCACATCCAACCTGTCCTTAAACATCCCCAGGGATGGGGACTCCATCACCTCCCTGGGCAGCCTGTCCCAAGGCCCGACCACCCTTTCCCAGAAGAAATTTCTCCTCATCTCCAACCTGAACCTCTCCTGGCGCAACTTGCAGCCGTTCCCCCTTGTCCTGTCACTAGTTATCTGTGAGAAGAGGCCGACCCCCAGCTCGCCACAACTTCCTTTCAGGGAGTTGTAGAGGGCAATAAGGTCTCCCCTGAGCCTCCTCTTCTCCAGACTGAACCCCCCAGTTCCCTCAGCCGCTCCGCGTAAGACTTGTGCTTGTCGACCAACACCCCTAGATTCTTTTCCTCTGCACAGCTTTCCAGTCTAATTTCCTTCTAATATTCCAAAACCTTTCCAAGGACAGCATTCTCAATAGCTCAGGAGTTTCCCTTCCCATTAACCAGCACCCTAAGTGGCCTTCCGAGTTATCTCGGGTGTCAAATCAAAAGCCATCTGCAAACCTGTCTTCACAAAAGACATTTAATGAAAAGATCTGGTAAACTTTCAATCATGTTTTACTTTTCAACTCGCATCTATGCACAGAACAGCATGAGCCGACTCACCGCAATAGCTTCCAACTGCATGAAGTAACTGCCCTGCTAGGAACGCCAAGCATTCCCACTTGCATCCCATCTCCCCTCTTATCAATATGCACTTCACTCTTCCACTATTCTGACAAGCAACAGAAATAACTGAAATTCCCCTTGATTTTGATCAAATGAAAAATCTCTCCCTGCTCAGCAGTCACTGACCATGGCTGCTGGAAATTCATGGGTCAGTCCACTAAAAGTGGCAAGTTTTGGTCATGAAAACAGAATGTATCTTTGCTCTTCTTGTTCTTCCAGCTTCTCTCCGAGCCCATGCATCCAAATTAACATAGAAAGTAGTGTACCCACGAAATAAAGACTAATGACTCAGGGGAAGAGGAGGAGAAGGAAACAGGGAAAGATATAGCTTAAACCAAAGGGTTCGCTGTCATTTATAACGTTGGCCTTATATTCAGGCTAGAGTCAGTACTGCAAATATTACAAAGCACTCACATAGCTGTATTTTTGATGATCCTTCCTTGGTCCATTTTCTGCCCAATACCATGCACAACAAACACAATGTGACTAGTTTGTGGTGGCTTGTCTTCTAACGTAGCTTCTTCTACATAGCCTCTATGTAGCCTTGTCCCGCTACTTGAAGCTGTAGAAAAAACATTATCCTAGATCAGTTACATTCTGTGAAGTGTAATGGTCTTATATGTTGACACAAGCTTGACTTTTCCCAGATCAATACATTAAAGTATCTTGAAAATAAGATTATAGATAAAGGAATAGCATGTATTTTTAAATATCTGCAATTTTAAACTCCTGTGAGATTTGAGGAATTAGGTGATATTAATCGTACCAGTCAATGCTTTGCCAGGCCATTTCTACTGTAAAGGTAACTAACTTCAGAAATGTTTTGAAAAACAACTTTTCAGCAAGGAGGTGCATAATTGTCCACCCACTTTTACAGCACAATACCCTCCTTCCGTGCGTCACAATCATTGAGCTTCCTTGTATCTCCACATCACTCCCGCAGCATGGAAGGATCACGGCCACAAAACTGATAAACATTCTCGTTCCCTCTGACTCAATTAAGAGAGCTGGTTGAAGAGCTTTACAGCTTCTCATTCTGACGCAGAAAACCTGTTTTATTTCAAGTTGATCCAACCTCAAATTTCCCCACCTGTTCTCCACTTCAGTGGCCAAACCAAAAACAAATTACCCAGGGCAAATCTGGATATTCTCTCACTGCCGGCTTGAGAAACCCACTGGCACAGTGTGTCTCCATCCCCCTCTAGTGACAGACCCACGGAGAGGACCACAGCCTTGCACGAGCAATAGCTGCGCGTGAACCCAGCAACCCCTTCAGATGGCTGCGGAGGCGAAGGCAGCATTGCTCCCCGCCGCAAAAACCAAAACAAACCACTTGGTTTGTTTTTAAGGAGTACGAAAACACTACAAAAACACTACGGGCAGTTTTGACACAGGACAGGTTTTGTTTACCAAGAGGGCTTTTACTTGATATTTCTCCCCCAGAATTGTTTAGGTGAGATCTTACTTCGTATTTATTACATGCTATCCAAATCACGTTCTGGATACAGAATGCTTCATTTTTTCTGGAACTGAAGCACTGCATTATATTAATTCTTGGCAAACACTAATTAAGTATCCACCCAAGAGCCCTGTGGAGTAAGAGGGCATTAATTACAGGACAGAGGCATGGAGATGAAAGCCAAACCTATTACCTGCTCCTGTCTCTTCAGAGACCAAAGAACAAACCAGATGTGTACGTTCCAGTTCTTGTAGCTGCCCAGCAGGGCACAGGAGCAGCATGACAGGGAGGACAAGTTCCAGTGTTCTAGGTTGGCAATAATCTGCCTTTTGCATGAGAGAGACCGTCCTCTCTCCCAACCACCTCAGCCCCACTGGCTTTATGGCTGGTAGTTTTGAGCTGAAGTGAGTCTGGATTCCTACTGGAAACAATTTCTGCCTAAATGCTTCACCCCTCCTCTCAGTTCATACATCTGTTTAATGAACTGAAAAAAAAAAAAAGCAAGAGCTGGACGGAGGGGAAGGTATGATCATGTATTTAAGGAATGCATCACCGTATGCAAGTACACAGCTTGCAAAGGGAACTGTAACTCTTATTTCCTATCCAGACTCTGCCACTGTCACATTTTCGTATGCTTATTATGTAATGCTAACTGCTGCATCCAAAATAATAACAAAATGTTATTATGTAATAAATTGTAATATGCAGACATACGTATATATGTGTAATAAAAATGAGTCATGGCCCATTCACACCTATTTTCAATTATTCAATTAAAAACTTCAATGGCCAAAGTGGGCTAGTCACATTAAAACTTCAAACTCGAAATCTCCTTCTAGCGTTAAAGTTACAAACTTAAAATACTGGTATTTACAAGATTCTTTACAAACTCTGAGAAAAATATTACCTTTGGAAAACCCCAACTTTTGTGTAACAGTTCTTGCAATTTTAGATGTTGTTGCATCACTGTACAGATACACTTCATCCACACTGTGCCAGTCCACATGGTTGCGACTCAACTTTAGACTATGAATAGCTGCAGCAAAAAGGAACAATATTTAATTCAGATGGGTAAGAGGAAAAAAAAAAAGCCTCTTCAAACACAGAGAAGAGTAATTTACACATAGGTTAAAATCTAGAGCTCCATCATACCTAAATCCTTATTATTTCTTACCTTTAAAAGTTTTTTTTACATTTAGGATTAACCTGACCAGGACAAGCAGCAGTTTGGAGACCACCTCAGAGGGCTTTTCACATCATTCTCCTCCCATCCTCATTTTGGGATGGTAGATTTCCAAAATATTCCCTTAGCTGAAAAAAAACCCCAAGGCAGGGGTTGAGGGGGAGGCAGGGGAACCCATCCTGAAATACTGCCAGTTGGGGTGATGAGCAGGTGGCTGCTCCACGCACTCTCATCACGAGAAAAAAAGTCATTTCACCCCTACCTTCCCTCTCCTGTGCCTGTACAGCGAGATCTCGGGTTTTGGCTGAACGCTGCAGTAACACAGAGGCTTTCAAGGCTCCGTTACTAGAAGGCTCCATTGCATTTCTGTTCTTTCAGAAATATCTAGGGGCTGGAAACGCAGTTCAATGAGAAAGCCTCTGAATGAGTCATTTCTGGCACAGAACAGAATCGAGCTCTTTCAAAAGCCACTAAGAGCTCGAAGGGTTTTTTGTGCTGTTACTGTGTTTCCCAGATTTGGAACCGATTGAGCTCTGGGACCAACCTCGTGACACACTGCCCGACTGTCGGGATTAAGCGCAGCAGGTATGTTATAATGCAAATCAGAATCTCTCATCTAAGGCTTGGAGCTTGTGTGAGCAAAGCAGTACCACAGCTGTACTCCCAGTAATTCGGATTTCACCTAAGTCTGGAAATCATCTAATGTGGGATATGCAAGATTTGGAGAGCTGACAACAGCAATAGCCCTAGGACAAAAAAGTCACTGTCGCTGGTCTTGCTAAAAAGTCCAAAGCAATGGAAAACACTCAGAGGGGTTGTTTTGGGTTTGGGTTTTTTCCCCACAACAAATGGAACTCTAACCTGTCCCCTACTTGAAGCCACTCAAATGAATTTTTTATACCCTTCTAAACCCATTTTGAGAAAGCCTGAGCCACCACGATTTCACATTTTAAGTCTACTACAGCACAAACCACATTCAGCTAGATGTCGTGACCTTTCTGCTGTAGTATTTTCTGTTTCTTTGCCAAGGCAGATAGACTTGACAGAGTCAGATGAAAAACTAAATGAAGTCTGTAAGAAACATGGGGATTAGAGCAGGATTACCCTTTCTGTTATAGTAAACAACCGATCCACAAAAAATAGCTATAACTATCTTGCTGTTTTACACTGACAGAGCAAGGACAGGGAAGGAAGTAAGCCCGGCTTTGAAGAGCAGACACGTCAGCTTAGGGTAACGACTGGTCAGAGCAAGAAGCAATCTAGTGAGAACTCCATGAGCATGTTTTCATAAACATCCCTGCAGGCACAGGGATGAGTCCGTGTCCAAAAATTTCAATTTATAACTGGAGAAGGAAAGGAAAATCCCAGCAAAACTTCATCTTCCGGGCTTGGAGACAATGCAACAGAGACTGATGTCCTGAGACAGGCAGGTAGTCCAGTGGCCAAGGAAAGGGACCTCCTTGCAGATGGGTCTGCAGTTTCCTCCATCCTCAAATCCATGACCAATGTAGACTTTTTATGCATCGTCTAGCAGAGCTGTTCCACCTGCACTCCCTGAAATCTACCTCAGAGTATGTTCCTGGGAAAACTGAGAGAGGAAGGCTGGAAGGTCTCTCTTTGGAAAGCGTGGTGATCAAGGTCCAAAGCATGCAGAAGAAGAGACGGAAAGAACCACGGCCGAGTCACTTGTTACCACTGGAAGAATAAAGTTTTGGGAAAAATGAATCTCAAAGTCTTTCTAGACTCAAGTCCAGCCTTTCTACTGAAAAAATTGTATTTCTACACAGAAAGAGGTAGATTTCCCCCATGCTGCATGGATTATTCTCACTTGGGAAGAACAAATTCCTCATTTTTACTCTTATTCTTTTAAAAAACGTACACGGAAGGATACATCCAAATCAACTACAAGACATGCATACACTGAGGAACTGCAAATGAACCACCCAACACTATTTCTCTGCATATTTAGTAAGGCCTTTGAAAGGGGATCTGGAAAAATTTGGTCTACTCTTAATATATGCACCACATGAAACTACCAGTAACCTTCAGTAGGGCTGTACTTCTCTCTTGACAAGAGTAACTTACGTCTCTGAGATGTGTCGTTAACATACACATTGTGTTCAAGTGCAGATATATTTTTTACAGCACTTGGACTATACACCCTTCCTTTCCTTTCCACATACCTGGGGTGGGGAGGGAAGGAAGGAAAAAAGGAAAAGAATAAAGCGCCTTTGCTCTTGCTTGTCAGTTTTCCTTCAGGCACAAAGTATCAGGAGGTTTTAGGGAAGTGGCAGGATCCAAAACATGCATACGGACAATGCTTTTCAGGGCATCTACCAGTTCGCCACTAAGATGATAAATTTTGCAATTTTACTTGACATATTTACATTTTATTTTGCATCCCTCCGTAAAATTTCTTTACAAATACATTCACTGCTTTGCTTTTGAGTGCCCGTCCACGTGCACACTCCAGAGCTAAGTTCAAACCAGCAGCAGAAACTCAATCAGCGGAAAACAGTGGCTGCGGGACATTTCAAAGGCACCGTGCACTCCAGTGCAGCATTTTGCATAAGTGTGGGTAACACTTCCAGGGTGTCTTATCTTACCAACCAGGAGCAGACATATTCCTTTAAAAGTTACATGGGTCAAAACTAACACAGCTGGGTGCTCCACCTCGGCACTGTTTTGAAATCCCATGGGATGTGCTGTTTAAAAAGTCCGCCTGAGGATCAGCGCAGCCATTCCACAGACCAACCTGTTCTCTTACTGACGTGGGGTGAGATTTTTGTCTCCCCCTTTTTTAATTTATACAAACATTGGGATGTCTGTTGATCTCAGATTCTGGATGTGATGTCCACCAGTGGAACACAAATCCTCTAACAAGGAAAAATCTATCACCCTGAGCTTCAGGCTCTCTTGGTGTGCAAGAATACCCCTTCAAAATAGGAGTGACACCCCACTTGATGACTAATGTGCTTCCTCCATCCTTACATAAGCAACTGTCCCAGAGATGACAATGTCTGGGGAGAGAAAAATGGTACATCCTTGCAGATTTGCATGGCAGAAACCCAACTGAGAAGAGAGCTGCCTGGCTGAGACCAGCCACAGCGATAAATGACCCCCAAGCCATGTGCACATGCATATCTAGGCAGAGATAGTGGTTCTCTGTCATTATGCACAGGAGATGGTCCTTAGGTAAAGAAAAACATCCTGCAATAAGGTACCTCTTCACGAGGGCCAACATCGCATGGAGAGAGATTCTCAAGAGGCCAACCAAACGGAGCTTTTGCTGCTGACAGTCCCAGGGTGCGTTAATTGTGAGGCAGGGAACAAAAAAAAAATTACTTTGGAGAGGATCTGATAGCAGTCTGAAAATAAGCATCCTTAAAACCCCCAGAATTCAAGTATGCAAACCGTGCTTTCCAGCTGTGGGATAACAAGGGCTGCCATTGCTGGTGTGGAACTGAACACGGGGAGGAGAAAGTTATGTTTTCCTGAAGATGATAAGATAACATGATTTACATTCTCTTTGCAGAACAAACAATGACTGTGCTATAAACCACTTGCATGCTGCAGAGACGGTCAAATTGACATCTCAGGGGCTTTTCTTACCAAGAGATGTCTCGGAGTGTCAGGAAGTCACCCAAGCATGTTGTAGCATGGCTGAGGAAGCCAACTCGCAGAATTCAGATTAGGCAGTGGGTATGGCTCAGGAGAATGCTCTTCATGTTCACTCCTCTGCCTTCTGGATCCCTCAGAAGCACGCTTCCTACGTTCATGGATTCTCTCTGGGGCACTGGGCTAGGACATTGCTGAGCTACACTGGGATCTGACTGTGCCTATGGCATCTCTGAACGTCAGGCACAGAAGATGAAGGGTGTCTGGTAAAGCCACGAGACAGGAATCTCCCTCTGGACAGACTTCTTGCAGCTTGGTTTTCACATGAACTACTTCTCTGACACTGACAACATGCACAGCTTTCTTAGGAGACATCTCTGTAGGTCCATCTTCCCCAGTTGCAGAAAACCCTAGGTATTCTGCACACTGTTTAGTTTTCTGGTTTGGGATTGAAGGCCAAGCCCATGGAAATGAGATCAAATTTTGGGTTCCTTTGTAGCCAGAAACTAGAAATTAAATATTTTTTTTCAGGAACATCAACGAAAACAGACACCTAGAGCATGAGTACATGGACAGCACGAGCCCACTGTAGATGGAAGACAACCTGACTCTAGACAGGAGCGAGTAAGCCATGCAAAATCCATGAAAGCAGCATAGGGGAAGGGAGAAAAGACTTCTTTCAGGTTAAGAAATCAATGGTTTCACCAAGACAGATGAACATGGAGGGAAAAATCCCTCTAAAAACATAAAATAAGGTAAACATAAAATACAGAATACAAACTCCTAAAGCCTTGAAGAACTTGATCTCAACTAGACTGCAGAAACTCGTCTTGAATCAAAGTAACGGGAGAATATCAGAGGAGCGGAAAGCCTGCACTATTCTGTATGCTCACAGCACAAACCTGGCAACATGCACACTGCGTGTACACTGCTAGTGCAAACATCCTCCCAGCTCAAGTGCTTGAGGAGCCAAACGCCTCCAGCTCCGAGTGCAGGCAGACAGGCACTTGAAGATGACATTTCACAGGGCCAACAGTTTAAAATTAAGTATCTTTTAAGGTAAGCACCTCGTTTTTTACTTGATACCTTCATCCACTTGCCAAGACCAAAGCATTGGGTGATTCTCTTCTGCCAGAGTTCTACTACGCTCAAGTCAAAATCAATCTGGAGGAAAGCACCTTTGAAGTGCTAAGACCTGATATTAACTCTGCCATTCCAGTCAGGGCTAAAGACCAGAGAAAAGATACACACTGTCTGAAAACCTTTTCTACCTTTCTTTTTTTTCCTTTCAGGGATTTTAAAATTAATCTATCTTGCAATCAGTAAGCATTAGTTTCTACACAAAAGCCTACCTGCATCATTTGGCCATTATTGTTCTTCCTTAACCCTGAAGTTCTGGTGTGTCAACCTGAGGTACAGCTGTAGATTTTTAAATCTTTTTAAATTTATTTAAAAAACAAATGCAAAGCCATTAAATGGGCTAATGTTCTTAATTAAATTGGGCTGTTCCACACTGCTGTCATTTTTGTATTGCACTTCACCACCCCGCAATTCATCAATGTCACTATTTGTTATACAACCACCTGCTTTTATTTTAATTCAAGCACATTTGTTACCACAACTGAACAAGATTCAGAGAAAATAAACATACAAAATAATCTCAAAATTACTACCACAAAATAAAAGGCAGAAGTCCCTTCTTACTGCTTAAGACAGTAGTTACACTTATTCACCTTTAACAGATTTGAGTTCCTTGTGTGTGAAGAGGCAGGAAAAAGTTTGCTATTAAGCATTTTCATTTCAGGCATTTTCCTTTGGACCCAATTACAGAAAAATATAATTAAAGGAAGGCAAAAGGCAAAATTTCATGCATATCAGAATAAATTCTCGTACTTTACAATAACCCAGGAGCTATAAGAATATATGGTATGACAAGAATAACTCTAAACCTACCATGTGCATTTACATTTTAAATCGAGGGTGCTGTTTTCAGAAGTTTAGTTCCACAGTCACTGAAGTCAGTAAAAGTTTAATCACTACTGGCTTTAAGGGTGGCAGAGAAAGACCAGTGACAAGTACTTTTGAGCCTTCTGCAATCGTTAATGGCTCCTGTAAGATCTACTCCCATTTTCTGAAACAAATTTGCACAACATCAACTGCTGCAAAAGTTCAAAGTTGTTTTCTACAACACAGCAGCCTTTATCACGTATTCTATACAGCCTCCCCTTTTTATATCCTAAGTCCAAAGTCACATTTCATTGCAGTACCCATACAAAGCTGCAGTAAATATAATTTACAACATAAATTAAAGATGCATGCATTATACAAAAAAAAGTGGCAAACAAAATGTTATCCTCTATAAACCCTCCGCTGCTTCTCTGGTATAATTTATCTTATTCCAGGCCTGCTGCAATTTTAAAAAAGGCTTTTAGTTTATTGAAAAAGCCAAACCACATCTAAAGAGCGTAAGAAACAAATGTTTACAGTTTTCATCACAGTCACAAGCAATGACAACAAGGATTACTGCATGATACTGCTAGCATCTATTTTTCTCTAAGATTCACAACACTTCTACTTTTGTTCTAAGATTTATGATGCCTTTTCCTTCCCTTTTGAAGGAAATGGCATGAATACAGCTCAAGAAGTTGAAGCATGTAAATCTAACAAATTTAATTGATATAAGCAAACTAGAATTTAAATTTTCCTAAGCCAGGAGTACTACGAAAAAAGAAATCTACAATTACTGTACCTTGGGAACGCTTTCGCTTAAGACATGCAGCATCTGAATTCTCCTTATATCCTCTCCATTTGAACAAAGAAGGGAGGGAGAAGGGAGGGAGGTAGTAGAGAACTAAAAGTAAAAACACTGAGCTTCAAAGTAAAATTTTTAAAAGGGGTGTCATTTTTTTTTCATTAGTATTACCATTTTCAGGAAAAAAAAAGTTGGCACATTTTTCAAAAAAGTATATACACTTAAACTGGTTTTGTAGCAAAAGCGTTAGGTCACACGAGCCAAATTCAATTTTTTCACTCTTCATAACAGTTATGACATCACAACAAAGCTAGAGGCATTAGTAAAAGGCAGCTGGAAACCAGATCAGTCAGACTGATCGAGTGCCTTTGCATTTACACATACAAAAGCATACGTGCTCTATTCGCATGGCATGGAACACAGTAACCCTTCTTAAGTATACACTATTTGAAAAAACCCCAACCACCAACTCAGTTTTAAGCACAGCTTGATAATTTTCCCTCAAAGAGTGTGAAAGGACCATTACAAGTTAGATTAGACAAAACATCCTACTGTTACCCTGCTCCGTACGCCCTCCAAAAGCTGCCTTCCACAGCGAAACACAACGTACACACGTTGCCGCTGAGCTTCCCCTTGATGGTAAGGCAAGTCCGTAACTTTTATTAGACTTTCAATCGTCTTATTTCACTCCTGGTGAGAACATTGAAATATTGCACAGCAATCCAAAGGATTTTTTTTTTCAGGGATTTGCATACCAGTGCTGTGTGATTATGGGAGAAACGCTTTAAGGGAAGTGAAAGCTGCTGCTAAGGAGTAGGTAAAGTTATGTGAGCAAAAAGCAGCTGCTCTTGGCACTTAGACAACAGGAGACTTGTATTCACTGCTAACTCACACGATGGTATCTTCTACACTATTTCAGGCACTTCTGAGCAAGGCCGAAAGTGAAGTCCTACAAAACCACATCTTCTGGATGAAGTTTAACAGGAGCAAGTGCCACATCCTGCCCCTGGGCAGGGGCAGCCCTGGCTGTCCCGACAGCCTGGACGGGGAGATGCTGGAGAGCAGCCGTGCTGGGAGGGACTGGGGCCAACAGTGTGCCCAGGGTGCCAGGAAGGGCAACCGTGTCCTGGGGGGCACCAAGCCCGGCATTGCCAGCCGGGCCAGGGACGGGATGGTCCCACTCTGCCCTGCGCTGGGGCGGCCTCACCTCCAGTGCTGGGGGCAGGTTTGGGCGCCACAGCACAAAAAGGGCATAAAACTGTTGGGGAGTGTCCAGAGGAGGGAACAAAGGTGGGGAAGGGTCTGGAGGGGAAGGCGTGTGAGGAGAGGCTGAAGGCCCTGGGCTGGTTCAGCCTGGAGAAGAGGAGGCTGAGGGCAGAGCTCATGGGGCCTCCAGCTTCCTCCCGAGGGGGAACCAAGGGGCAGGCGCTGATCTCCTCCCTCTGGGGCCCAGCGACAGAACCCCAGGGAACGGCCTGGAGCTGCCCCAGGGGAGGGTTAGGGTGGGGATCAGGAGAAGGTTCTTCCCCCAGAGGGTGGTGGGGCCCTGGCACAGGCTCCCCAGGGCAGTGGTCACCGCCCCGAGCTGGGCTGAGTTCAAGCAGCGTCTGGCCAACGCTCTCAGCCATCTGCTGTGATGGGGCTGGGCCTGTGTGGGGCCAGGGGTTGGGCTGGTGGGCCTGGGGGGGCCCTGCCAGCTCGGGAGGTTCTGTGGTTCTATGTTACTGCTCTGTGGCCCCTCACTCATAGAAATAGACTTAATTTCAAAATCAAAAATTAAAATTAAGAACACTCTATGATCCAGTAACTTATGCCAGTACAAGTGAGTGATGTTCCACGCTTGTGTCAAGGGCTTAAACTTCCAGAGTTACACTCATCCAGGATCACACCTCTTCACACCTCAGCTAACTGCTGATGTCAGCAGATGCCGTAATACAGATGTAAGTGAAATATACTACTGTGGCACATCCCACAGTCGAGGAAAATTAGGCTCATACCTACTGCACTTGGGATTTGATACAATAATTTAGTCTGCAGAATATTTTACTGGCTGTGGCAATACAAGACTGAAGAAGAATATACACAGGAAATTCAAGTAAAGTATAACAAAAAATCTTCTTTATGGTGAGGGTGATAAAATCCTAGTACAGATTGCCCAAAAAGGTTGTGGAGTCTCCATTGCTGGAGATATCAAAACCCCACCAGAAACATCCCAAGCAACCTGCTCTCATTGAGTCTACAGCTTTGAGCAGGAAGGCTGGACTAGATCCTTGAGGTCACTTCCAACCTTAATGATTCTATTCTATTCTATTCTATCTCCAGAGATCCATTCTCATCTGCACGACTCTCACAGAACCACTGTGAATATGACTTTCCCACTGAAGGTTAACTTAACCAGCTGTGCAACAAAAATTCATTGTTAATATACATTTTTTATAAACAGAGAAAATTTTATTTGAAATCTAAGGCAAAACAAATAAAACTATTCCAAATGCAACTTTTAAAGTTTTGTGGCATCTAACCCCACGCTGAAAATCCATAAGAAAAACCAATAAACTCAGCAGTTTCAAAATCAATGCATTAAAAAAAAATTGATTCTGACTCACAGAATTTTTTCTACATTTCTCATCATCTGTCACAGAATCACAGACTTGATGGCAGAATAATTTCTGCCGAAGTGGTTTGTCTGCTCCAATCCTCTACACAGAGCAGGATTAACTTTTACGTTGGGTGCAATTTCAAGTTTGCATCGGATTGCTCAGGCGATTTCCGGCTAAACTTTGAGCATCTCTATGGTTGGATATTCCACAATCTCTCTGTGCAAATACAATGAACTACATCTATTCCTATCTTACTATCACATATACTAAGCTTTCAGCTTCACTGTATCCTGATAATGGATATACCTGAAAAAGATGATGGAGAAAAAGATGATAGGTACGCAACTATATGATACTAACAGCTAACTAAGTATTCTTAAAGTAGAGGTAGCAAACCTTAAGGCTGCTAGAGGATATTATTTATACTGGGGACCAGTTGACAATGCTCAGTGGTCTTGAATGGAAAACTCAGAATTAGCCCATGAGCTAAGCTAGAGCAGTGGGCAGTATCACCTCCTGCTACCTCCCCAGGAGCACGCATAGCACTTGCAGCTCCTGCTCTGCCATTTGGCACCATCGCTGCTATCACAGAAGGCAGAAGATGGCAGTTTGAGTGTCTATCAGGCAGCCCTGGCTCCCACTGATTGAACCTCCAGTCTGACTGTGAGACACAAGCTGCTCCTCCATCTCTGACCACCTCTCTGCACCTGAAGCAGTGGGAACGCATTTGCTAACAGCTCCTCTGTGCCAGAGAAACTCAGAGCAAGGGATATGATAGACTCAGAGACCGGTTTGAGTGGAAGGGACCTCAAAGCCCACTAGTTCCAACCCCCTGCCATGGGCAGGGACACCCCCCACCAGCCCAGGCTGCCCAAAGCCCCATCCAACCTGGCCTTGGGCACTGCCAGGGAGCCAGGGGCAGCCACAGCTTCTCTGGGCACCTTGTGCCAGGGCCTCAGCACCCTCACAGTAAAGGATGTCTTCCTAACATCTAATCTAAATCACCCCTCTTAGTTTAAACCCATTCCCCCTTGTCCTGTCCCTCCCTGCCCTGCAACCAGCCCCTCTCCAGCTTTCCTGCAGCCCCTGTGGACACTGGGAGGGGCTCCAAGGTCTCCCTGCAGCCTTTTGTTCTCCAGGCTGAAAAAGCCCAGCTCCCTCAGCCTGTCTCCATAGCAGAGGAGCTCCAGCCTTTGGATCATCAGTATGTGGGCTTCAGCCCCAGAGCAAGAGAGGAAAATCAATATTGAAGTAGGGACTTTGATCCTCCATCAAGCAGCTCTTGGTCTGAAGATCACTGCCTTTGTTATGGTTAAAGACTGTTACCAAAATATCTACTCTGAGAAACCTTAAGAACCCGCTATGACCTGAGTCCATGGTCTTGTTTTATCTTACAATGGCCTTCATATTACTGAAATCTCTTGAGAACACTGCTCCTTTCAGACCCCTTTAGGCAGATCCTGAACTCACTAAGTAGGCACAAAAAGCCGTTTCAAAATCTTACTTATTCTGTACCTTTTAAGCTTATCGACTGCTAAACAGGTATTACGATACCCTTTTGGTATTCCCTTCAAAATGGTTCCAGCTGAAATGTTGCTTCATGGAACAAGTATTACAACATAGGTTTTTCTCAGAAATATTTATAGAATTATTTTACAATAGTAATATATTCAAATGTAATCACTGGGTATATGCAACACAAGAAAAGTCAGTATTTCTGCACAGATATAAACTATTCTCAGTGTCACCAAATAAACAGCTCAGGTATTTCCACATTTTAAGGGCTGATGTTTGTATCAAATATTTAAAATTCTGAACCTAAGAATTTAGATCATCACCTTACACCTTGCGCTGATATTAATTTATGTATGTTAAGTCTGAATTGTTCTTAAGAAGAACAAGTAAAGCCAATATGTAAAAAAGCCAAATGTTACCTGGTTAAAAAAAAAACAAAAAAAAAACAACAAACAAAAAACAAGCACCAGACAAATGAATTTGAGGGACCAAAAATTCCCCAATATTTTCTACCTAAACAGAGCAGCAGAACAAAAAAACGAGACCTGGAAGCCCCCGTACACTGTTACAGCCGTGCAGCATCTCATTTAGGGGTTTACGGTTTCATCAGAGTTGACTGATTTTAGCACAGACATGAGGGGCAAACACCAAGCTCTACTTTTCAACACAACTATAAAGTGACAACGTGATGACTCTCATTTTGCTCAAAAATAACCCCAACTACGTAAAATTACTTTATGCAATGACAAGACAGAAGATGCCTTCCTGAACCTGCCAATATGCAGGATTTGCATTTGTGCAAATTTCTTCTCTGCATTAACTCAAATCCAGGCTGCAGACACTCAGTTTCAGAACAAAGCAGTCGAAACGCAGCCAAACCCCTAATTCCTCATCCTAAGTGTGGTTTCCTCCTGTAGCTGTATCGGTTACTCTGTCTTAAAAGACAGAACAGCAACATCCTTTCCTGTATCTATCAACAATAAAAGCGAACGATTTAAAGTGAAAAATGTATATGGAATTTGGCCAGGATCAGAGCAGACCGGTCCAGGGTGAGGAGATGTGAAAGAGCACGGTCATGCTATGGGGTAGATGGGTGATGCCCTGGCTGAGCAGGCCACTCAAGAGAATCAGCCACCAAGGGGAGTCAGCGATGTTGGGCAGAATAATCGCAGTTCATTTTGCAAGGCATGAAATTAAACACTTGAAAGGGTCAAGGCAGTTTACTCAGAGGGATCTCCCATGGAAGCAGTGGTGTCCAGGCTGGCCCATGGAAAACAGAATTTGAGAAATCGTTCACGTGAACACTACCGTACGCTGTTCTGTCATCTTCAGCACTTACAGCTTCCTGCGGTCCCAAACAACGCCGGAAGGTAGCATGGGCGTTGTGTCACTTCTAGGCCATGGGTTGGACTTCCCCACTTTGAAACATTTTGCACTTTCAGAGGAAGATTTGCTTGGATTAAGAGTTTAATAATTGGGCATTTATTCACTGACATCCTATCACCAACAAAAGCCCTGGATGAAGTTTAGTTATTTCCTTCTCAACATGCTGCAATCCAGGAGAAGAACTGATAAATCATTGCAGTGGGAAATTGTTTTTCTAGACATCACAGAATTCTCCTAACATGTATCCTAAAACTAAAGATGAAAGGAGAAAAGAGGGGCACTGCACACTGAGCATACACCACCCTTCACAGGTGACGTACACAACGCTCGCTATCAGTTTTTCACAAACTGGCCAGGGTTGGAAGGGACTTCTGGATATCATCTAGTCCAGCCCACTGCTAGAGCAGGATCAACTGGACCAGAGTGCACAGGTTGGCGTCCAGGCAGGTTTGGGATCTTTCCAGAGAAGAAGACTCCACACCCTTTCTGGGCAGCCTGTCCCAGGGCTCCGGCACCCGCAGAGGGAAGAAGTTTTTCCTCACATTGAGAGGGAACTGCCTGTGTTGCAGTTTATACCCATTGTCCCTTGTCCTGTCACTGGGCACCACTGGGAAGAGTCTGGCCCCTTCCTCTAGACACGCACCCTGCAGATACTGACAAGCGTTGATCAGATCCTCATACGAGAGATGCTCCAGCCCTCTCATCACCCTGGTAGCCCTCCACTAGACTCTCCAGTAGTTCCCTGTCTGTCTTGAACTGGGGAGCCCCGAACTGGACACAGAACTCCAGATGTGGCCCCACCAGGGCAGAGTAGAGGGGGAGGAGAACCTCCCTCAACCTGCCGGCCACACTCTTCTTGATGCACCCCAGGACACCAGTGGCCGCCTTGGCCGTGAGGGCACACTGCTGGGCATGGAGAGCTTGTTGTTGACCAGGACTCCTGGGTCCTTTTCCACAGCGCTGCTTCCCATCAGGTCAGCCCCCAACCTGGACTGGTGTTGGGGTTGTTCTTCCCCAGGTGCAGGACCCTACCCTTGCCCTTATTGAATTTCATAAGGTTCCTCTCTGCCCACTCTCCAGTCTGTCCAGGTCTCGCTGAATGGCAGCGCAGCCTTACGGTGTGTCGGCCACTGCTCCCAGCTTGGTGTCATCAGCAAATGTGCTGAGGGAACACTCTGTCCCTTCGTCCAGGTCATTGATAAATATATTCAATAAGACCGGACCCAGCATTGACCCTTGGAGCGCACCACTGGATACAGGCCTCCAACAGACTCTGTGCTGCTTCTCACAACCCTCTGGGCTCTGCCGTTCAGCCACCAACTCATCTGCATGGATGACTCCACACGTAGATGAGAAGCAGCACCGCTTGTCCTGTGCTTAAAGAGGGCAATTTCCACTGCCAGCAATGCACCGGGCAGGCTGCTCAACACCTGCTTAACTTGCTCACAATTCTGTTTCCTTCCCAAAAAGATTTCAGAGGACAATAAAATAAATAAAGACTATTAAATGGCAAATAAATTGCCAACTGAGTCTTGGATACTAACTTCCAGGATACCATATGTTGCCCTGAGTTAGCAGGTTGAGTAAGAGAAAATTATCCAGAACAGGAGCAGCAAAGTAGAACTCGCTCCTCACTTTTCATCAGCATACTGCCACCGTTTAGAGCATGGCTGGGGCACATCAAGAGCCAACAGGTTTGTCTACTGTATATCAAGAAGATGCTTGTTGAAAACTGTCCTGGTTTCAGCTGAGAGAGTTAATTTTCTTCACAGTAGCTAGTATGGGGCTGTGTTTTGGATTTGTGCTGGAAGCAGCGTTGATAATATAGAGATGTTTTTGTTATATAGACATGTTTTTGCTGTTGAGCGGTGCTTGCACAGAGCCAAGTCCTTTTCTGTTTCTCATACGACCTCGTTNCAGTTTATAAGGGGTTGGGGGAAGAGGACAAAGGGGGTGGCAGCAGCAGCATTCGGAGTGATAGCATTTGCCTTCCCAAGTGACCGTTGTGCGTGACGGAGCGCTGCTGTCCTGGGGATGGCTGAACCCCTGCCTGCCGTGGGGAGTGGGGAACGAATGTTAAACTGTTAAACTGTCTTTATCTCAACCCACAAGTTTTCTCACTTTCACTCTTCTGATTCTCTTCCCCACCCTGAAGGAGGGGAGGGAGTGCGCGAGTGACTGCATGGTGCTCAGCTGCTGGCTGGGGTAAAGCCATGACAAAAAGGTAGTTTTCTGTTATTCATGATGCAAACGGACATGTTCATTATAAGACAGTAATTATGTCTTAAGTACTAACAGACTGTTACAGAAGACTTAATTTTGCTGTGGAATTAGAGGAGATGGCTAGTTTTTCATCACTGACAATGCGTTACCATAGCGCTGTGAATAGGCACTTCGCCTCCCAGTGATAGTTACAGGTCTAACTTTCACTAGTCTTAACTAAGAGCTACCTGTAAACCTCGATAGGACCAAACCACGTTTCATACAGGATGCAATTATAACAAACTGTAGCATTTAAGAAATTTATTAACTGAATTCAGCACTTCTCCAACTAATTACGTTTACTTCACCAGTGATAATGTAAGCCCAGTGCCACGTGCAGATGGCAATCACGGATGCCAGCTGAGCAGAGGTATATTGAGAGGCACATTACAATGACAAAAACACGCTTCACATTTACTGTTAGCTGTAATTTTCCTGCAACTCTCCTATTACTACCAAAAGATCTACTGAAAGTTATTGGTGACCTTACATGTATGCCCTTTTGAAGTGACTGCATAAACAGTTGTGGGTTTTTTTCAGTTTTAGAAAAGGCACATTTAACTGCATTTAACTGCATTTGGATTTTCTTTTTTCTGATTTTTTACATTTTTTTAAATATCAGGCACTGCATCTTTCTCACCACCCTGCGCAATCTCTCCTATTTTAAATCTGAAAATTTCTGCTTCACTGACCAAACTTTTTCTAAAAAAAATAAAATATGAACTCTCTTCCTTGTTAAGGAGAATCTAGGTACAACTGAAGCCATCCTTCCCTTCCGCCTTCCAAGTTAAGCTACCAAAGGCCAGAAGCACTCAGCAGTCACAAAGATGTGCTTCCCAAGTAAAAGCAGACTACCCTACTGCAAACAGCACTGCGCTCAGGGGGGTGCAGCTGTACTAACAAAGCTCAGCTTTGTACCAGGACACTGGAACAATAAATCAGTATAGGCACACAGAAATACGGGTAAAAAAAAATGCCTTTCAGAAGGGCGGTTGTATTGGCACAGTGGTGCGGCTCAGGGCTCACACCATTTCATGTGCCTACCTGACAGAGCTGTTAAAGCAGAGACTGTACTGCAGGCTTGGCCAGAGGAAAAGATCTTTTAAATAGGAAAAAAAACATATTCAGAGAGTCCTTGCTAGCCTCAGGGGGAGTTAGAAACTTAATTACTCTTTACACTGTTGAAAAATCTCCCCTAGTCAAACACTATTCTAGTCTTCCTTACACCAACTGCAGAGGAGCCCTGAACCCTGCCTTACTTCCAATTTATTAACAAGCTCTTACTTGTGGGGTCACGTAGTTCACACATAAGAACCCCTCCACGCTCATGGTCAAACCACAGCCACTCCTGTTCTCCGCAGCTGTTTTGTACAAAGTCGTAGTTTAGAGAGTTTAAAAATTAAGTTGTTTATAAATAATAACACAACCAAAACCCTACTAAAATATATTGTGAGGCCTCTGTACCTGCAGCTCTTGGTTTGTAGATTGTTCACCAAGTGACAACCAACAAACAGAAGTGTGAAAGCCCAAAACACTGAACCTTTGCTGCGCTACACTTACCCTGAGCAATCAATTCAACAGCATCCATTAAATAATAGGGCAGTAATTTCAGAAGGTTATTTTTAAAAACGTTAAACGCATTTGCCTGAGATTCCCAAGAACACTGACTAAACGTCCTCAGCCTGGTCATTAAAATACAATCCATAAAGAATGAATGCTCAAGATTTACTACACCTGAAAACTGCTCTAATAAAGTTACAGGCTGATCTAGAATGGAAAAAGAAATGTGATCTGTAAAGCTGATACTCCCTTTAGGGCAGAATTAGGAATGCTGGTCAGAGAGCTAATAGCCACTTGCATTTGGACACTGACTCTTCTTGTTCCATCAAGAGATTTCAGTTTGAAGTGAGATTTCAGACACAATTAAAAGATATGAAACACGAAGAAAAATAGGAACAAGAAGTTTATCCACAAATACAATTTTTACAGCATTCATCAGATGTGCTGCAGCAGGAAATCTACATCAGGATGCGCTGAAAAATGGGAGAGCAAACTGATAGCTATAACAATGTTCCCCACTACGCAGGATGGAAAACCAACACAGGTCACATCCTTAAACTTAAGAAAAACAAACCCCAACTGTCCAGAGAACATACTATAAAAATAGTGATCTAAACAATCTTACCCTCCTTCCCATCAACAGGTTTTGATACTTCCATATCAAAGCTCTCTTGCAGCTGCTGGCCTCTGAAGCGGTTGAGATGCTCCTGTTCTATTAGGTTACTTTCCTCCTCTTCCAGAGGTTGCCACGTGCCATCAATAAACCACTGTCCACGCATTACGGGGATCTTCTCTGTTTCTGAAAAATCAAACAAGGGACTTTTAATATTTTTTTTTTATGCAACAAATCACAAACAGTCTGCAGGTAAGAGGGAAAGGGAATTCTGTTTGGTGTTTTGATGAACAAGTTACACTCCCGCTGCTGGGACCCCTAACAAATCCCTTGAGTAACACCACCACCTTCTCCTACAGGGCTGAAGCGAGTAGTGAAAGTAGTATGAAGTTGCAGACAGCTGAGATAACAAGGTCAAATTTTCAGAGACTGTGCAAGGATGTGAGAGATGGACAGAAAGATGCAGATTCTACAACACTTATTATGGGTTAAGTTCAAGCAACAGCCCAGCATTAATGGGTTATACTTCTCTCTACCCAGTTGCCTTGAATTTTCAAAAAATTAGGAATTTTGTGAGACTTGTGCTCCTCTATAGAATTTGACTGATAACAACCATCTGTTTCAAAGCTATCAAGAGGATGCAGAATGAGGAGCAGAGATAAACCCACTTATGCTTACCCTGACTGCAGGGAGCCGTGTTTCCTTTAGGAGCTGCACTTACAATAACCCAGATTACACACCAATTTGCATAAAGGGTGAAATTTAAAGAGTAAAGGTAATTTTTTTTTAAAATTGGTCTTTTGCAGAGGGCTGGTTTTAGTCACTGCCATTCTAGTTTCAGTTTTGGCACTCTGGATGAGGAAGCTGTATGCCCAGCATTTGTTCTCCTCAAAGGAGGAAAAACACAACAAAGTGTCCTGGTGTCTATTCTTCATCAAACTGCACATGATGGTCACACTAACTATTTGGGTTGTATGGAGCAAGAATTCTCCTCTTATACCCATCTCTGCAAGCAAGCAAGCTGTAACAATAAGATGCTTTGTAGCTCTGCTCAGAATTTGAGGACTGGAGGCCCTCTGCTACGAGGACAGGCTGAGGGAGTTGAGCTTGTTCAGCCTGGAGAAGAGAACCATAGAATCATTAAGGTTGGAAGAGACCTCAAGGATCATCCAGTCCAACCATCCCCCCACCACCTATTACCCACTAAACCATGTCCCTAAGTACCACGTCCAACCTTTCCTTAAACATCCCCAGGGACGGGGACTCCACCACCTCCTTGGGCAACCCGTTCCAATGCCTGAC
>VWZZ01007429.1:96784-111655 GCA_013399095.1 Psophia crepitans | reverse complement strand
TGCCCAAGGCCAGGTTGGATGGGGCTTTGGGCAGCCTGGGCTGGTGGGGGGTGTCCCTGTCCATGGCAGGGGGTGGGACTGGGTGGGCTTTGAGGTCCCTTCCAACCCAAACCATTCTATGATTCTCCTCCTACATCTGGAAAATCAAGAAGGAGAAATCCTACATGTGCCTGTGCTCCACGAGCCTGTAAAACTCCAACCTCCAGCCTCATGTGACCAGCACAGATTTAGGTCTACTGAAACCCCTGGAGCAGTCGGACCACTGACCTCCAGCGCACCCTAACGTACGTACAATGAGACCTGGCCACACACATTGAGCTCTGCAACCCAGCTAAGAACTCACCACAAAAGAAGAGGCTAAAAAACATTAAAACAAACAAAAAAACCCACCCCGAAAAAAGGGAGAAGGAGGTAAAACCTCGGCTTTGCTACTCCAAGATCCATTCCTACCTGGAAGGTGGGAAAAAAGCTGGTAAGGACAGCTTAGAAAAGAAATAAGAAGTGCAAAGAAACAGTAAAATTAGGTAAAAATCAACAAAAGCCAAACATTACGGTTACTGAGTGAAGGAAGGCAGAGATACCCACCCCGTCTCCGGACCAGCGCAAAGGCAGCTGGGCAAGGTGACCCAGCCAAGGACCGTGGTTTTTAGTTCAGCTACACCACTCTGTTAGTACAGTCATGAGCTCAGGTCACAAAAACATCTTCATGGAGCACCACGCCAGGACTCGGCACGTCCCAGTAAGCTTGACGGCGGTTCAGCCGTCTCTGCACTGCCCTCCTTTAGAGATACACTGCTCATTGAGCCCGTGGGCACTAGTATACACCAGGATTATTTTTCGTACTAAGTGCTTGCGGATGAGAATGCAGTAGAGAAATGCAAGCACCTCCATACGTTACTTGGAACCACTAAACTATCCTGAACTCTTCATCCCTCAGACTACTGCACCTATAAAGTATGAAAGAGGAAATCTTAAAATAATCTCCCCACAGAGCAAGTAACGCTCAAAACGTTTCCAAAGCCAGTTTTGAAACCTTTTGAATGACAGATTTACAGGAAAACAGTTTCTACAGTACTAGAAATGATGATAATCTCTTAACACCCCACTTTTGTAACAGAAGGAGGCCACGCTTGCAGACGATGGCATCCCTAAATTGGTCTTGCAGCAATTGGCAAGGAAAGGTGAACAGCAGGAAAACGCAACGTGAGGAGGGAAGAGGACGCTGGAAGCAGATGATGCTCAGATTACCACCGGATTTCCCTCGCTTGGAGCTGGCACGCATCCCAAGCAGCCCAGTGACGGGGAAACCTGCAGGGAACCCTCTGAAACAGCCCCTCTGTGCACACACGCACACCGCTCAGAGTGAATTTCCTGAAATAACAGCTCTGAGCACCGCCAGCCTCTCCCATCCCAACATCGCGTTGATCCCAGTTGTATTTAGCAGGCATGGGGCATGCTGGTTCATCCCTCCCAAGTTCCCATTCAAACTCCCCGATCCTCCTGCATCCTCAGCTCTGCCTAGGGATCATGGACAACTTGGGTATCACACACTACACTGCGCTGGGGTGGCCTCATCTCCAGTGCTGGGGGCAGGTTTGGGCCCCACAGCACAAAAAGGGCATAAAACTGGTGGGGAGTGTCCAGAGGAGGGAACAAAGGTGGGGAAGGGTCTGGAGGGGAAGGCGTGTGAGGAGAGGCTGAAGGCCCTGGGCTGGTTCAGCCTGGAGAAGAGGAGGCTGAGGGCAGAGCTCATGGGGCCTCCAGCTTCCTCCCGAGGGGGAGCCAAGGGGCAGGCGCTGATCTCCTCCCTCTGGGGCCCAGCGACAGAACCCCAGGGAACGGCCTGGAGCTGCCCCAGGGGAGGGTTAGGGTGGGGATCAGGAGAAGGTTCTTCCCCCAGAGGGTGGTGGGGCCCTGGCACAGGCTCCCCAGGGCAGTGGTCACCGCCCCGAGCTGGGCTGAGTTCAAGCAGCGTCTGGCCAACGCTCTCAGCCATCTGCTGTGATGGGGCCGGTCCTGTGTGGGGCCAGGGGTTGGGCTGATGGGCCTTAGAGGTCCCTCCTAACTCAGGAGATTCATGATTCTATGAAAATGCAGAGAGAAGCAGCCCAGGACCTGGTTCTGCCATTCAACCTCTGTTTGCGCAGTAAAGCGGCTATACCAGACAGGAGCCAAATGTTAGGTGCTGACTTTCTAATGTTTCAGATGCTGACGATGCATCAGCTGAATGAAGAGGTCGGGGTCGTTCAAAGAGCATGGTTGCTTAATGAAAATGAATCCCAACCTATCAGAAGAACAAAACGTCTGAATAGCTTTACACTGCAGAAGTTAATAGTCACTACAAATGACAAAAAACTAAATTGTCTATGAAAATTTAAACTAATTTTGAAGTCTACATCCCATCAATAAATCTGAAACACAAGTATTTAATTTTCATGAAATGGAAGTCAACCACAGCAGCGTCAGCTGCCACCATATACAGTAGCCTCTCATCAGGCACTTGCCTTAACCTTTGCCATGTTCCCCGACGTTTTACACCTGTCAGATACCCGCATTTTTCAGCGGAGCTAATACACACAGATCCAGTTAGGCTGCCCTTACAAACAAAGCACTGTCTGTAAGAAAAAATGAAATGCACATAATATGTGAGCGCAGATAAAGGATCCCATTGTTGCCGAAGCAATGACGCAACTACGTCAGATGTTAATCCTCACTGGGAAAATCTGCAGGCAGTTCCTTAATTCTTGACTAAGCATTCTGACGAGGCTCCATTCATTGAATTTTTTTAAAAATTAAATAATCATATGAATACGATTTTGTACTCCAAAATGAATGAGCACAAGACACCTCTTTTTCACTTTTGAAGGGCTTTAAGTTTTTCACATGGGAATTTCCACCTACAGATTGCTAAAATTTTAAACATAAAGCATTAAAAATCAATGTTTTCAGGCTCTTTTTGCCCGAGATAAACTTTCCCATAGTGGATCTTTACAAGAGTAGGCTGTAGCACTCAACAGCATAAGATGGGCAGTGCCTTTTCCAGAAAGGCTCAGTCAAGAAAAATCTGAAAGAAGAATTTTTGTTGTTAAATCTTCACAGGATAGTTTACTTTGGGAAGAAATTAATATATATGGCTCTGGGTCTGGAATGGGAATTTATATGGAAATATAACTCACCTCCAGATTCGAAGGCAGATTATTACAAAGCTTTGTTTTCAGACTAGGGCTTTAAAACCTGAGCGAGGCAATTCTGTCTCCCAAAGCTCAGAGGGATTTTAGGGGGACCCAGGAGTTGCTCTTTTTCAATTTTTATTTTCCCTCCACCTCCTTTAAACCACTGCACACTAGGCATGCAGCCACAGCACCCAAACCCACAAGCTTGTCCTTCGCATCGCCAGCTGGATGGCAGGTTTGATCGCTGTGTTACTGGGAAACCTCAAGAGAAAAACCTCTCAGTAGAGGAAGTGAGTAAATGACATTTCCTTCCATCAGAGGTACGGTTTGGTTTTCAGGAAGCCGAACACTATCTTTCAGAAATTAAACAAGCAAATTTGTTGTTTTCTCGCTTGGAAAACACCCTGGGCTGGTGGGGGGGTGTCCCTGTCCATGGCAGGGGGTTGGAACTAGATGATTCTTGTAGTCCCTTCCAACCCAAACCATTCTATGACTCTGATTCTGTGACTCAATCCCGGTCAAAGTCTAACTCCAACCACAACAACCACCTACTGATGCTAAAAGTCACCAGCTCCAAAAGCAAGTGGCATTTCAGGGATGCAGACAGACGGGTATATTAACGGTAATTACACTGAATACTCTGGCTTGGGTGGGGAAATGAGGTGACTGCAACACAGGAGGGGATTTTTCAGTGTAATCTGTGGACTGTGGGAAAGAGAAAAGGCACACCTAAATAAACACAATTCCTCTGTTTAATCTGGGACAGGTTGCTCTGTGATGCGTCCAGAGACATTGATGCAAACTATCACAGCAACCACCATTAAAAAGTGATGAAGCAAAATTGCCATTTTAATACCTAATTTCACTCACTTCTATCCCCCTTCAACAAATCCATTCATGTCTTGCATATTCAGATGCTTTTAGAAAGCTTAAACTACATTCTTTCAGTTATTTGTTTTATGGGAGAATTAAATACACGGATACTTAACATCATGTTGCAATTTAACTTCCCCCCCTCCCATACAGAATTCCATAAGATGAAGTGTTGTTTATCTTTGTCCCTACAATCTTGATCCCTAGGAAAGGATTTGCCTTGATTTCTTTACTGCCTTAAGTCTTATGCCATATAATCTGCAGTTGGCAGTGCTTCAAACTAAAAGATACCAATATATTTGGCTGGTTACACACTTGCATGGTTTATTTATACAAGAATTTCTAAATAAATCTGAATGGCAGGGATTACGAGCTGATGAAAGGCCCTTTATTTTAATTAGTCATAAACTATTTTCCTCTGAATTGGTAAACTATGTAAGAGATCTAGACTGCAACAAAGATTTATTTTTATACAAAAAGGTCTTTTTTTCCCTGAAAATCCAAAGAATAAAAGAATACAAGTGGTGCAATTAATGATGTGATGGGACAAGAACATGAGTAATTTGCGTTACGATAATCATCTAAATCCTCTGAATAACAAAAATTATGTTAAAATAAAGCCATATGCAACATATAGTATGCATTCAACATAAATTGCTTTGGGCAGTCTGGGCTGGTGGGGGGTGGCCCTGCCCATGGCAGGGGATTGGAACTAGATGGGCTTTGAGGTCCCTTCCAACCCAAACCATTCTATGATTCCATAAATTGCATGAAAAAGCTAACTAATCCATCGGACCACGGTATCAGAAGTAATAACTGAGCAGAATTCACCTCCATTTTTTCTTCCTGTACTACTACATGAACACTTCAATTTGTTCTTTGCCACCATGTTGGTTGAAATGGCGTATACCTAAATTTAAGTATCGTACAGCTCAGATGTGGCTCATACAAGCCTCCTTGTTTCACCTTACTTGATTCAGAACCAGGAAAGAGTTGCAAAACCAAGATGATACAGAGATAATAACTAAAGATTAGCAAGTAGAGCTCAATGAAAAAGCCCAAAGAAAATCTGTTTTGAAAATACCACCAGCAGCTAGCACGCAACCTGGAAGACAGACAGAATAAAACTATAAGAGAGTAACATTCCAGAAACTTCTGTTCCATTGCTTCAAAGCCAAGGTCCTGTTCGGATGGACTGATGGCAAAGTTAAGGCACTTCTGGCACTAGGCACTCAGTCTTAAGACAGTTGTGACAATTTACCCACAAATGAGATCTAAAAGGTTAATACCACATTCAAAGGCTCAGAAATTTAAATTAAAGCTTGTGTTTTGCTGAAATTGAAAATCCTGATTTCCCAGGCCTCCAAGCCCAAAGCCAAGAGGTCGGATAAGAAACACAGGCTCGGGAAATGCAGGCAGCTCGAGATGCTTTGCGGTATATAGGACTTTCAGATTCCTGCTTTTCAGCGTAGCAATTTCTGTTCCCTAAATTTGACTTCCTTCTCACTACAGTTGCAAACAATTTGCAGTGCGTGAGGAGAACATCTGCACAAGCTGAAGGTAACTGTGAGGCTACCATCTGTGATATCTCAAGCTGGAAGCTATTTAAATATTGAAGTGCCCATACATCTACCAAGGAAAAAAACCCCTCAAAACTGGGCAAAAGTGGCTTTTTTTTCCTTCTTCCTTTATTTTTTTTCCCCCCAAAGGGCTGCTATAAAGGCTAAACATCACAGTCTTTTGGAGCACCGCACTCCTAGTATTTGTAGGGCAAGTTTGCAGGGCAAGAGCTGCTCCTCTTACTTAGTTCCCTGACGGCTGGGTTTGGAGAGTCTCGTGAATCACAGAATCACAGAATCATTAAGGTTGGAAGAGACCTCCAGGATCATCCAGTCCAACCGTCCCCCCGCCACCTATTCCCCACTAAACCATGTCCCTAAGTACCACATCCAACCTGTCCTTAAACACCCCCAGGGACGGTGACTCCACCACCTCCCTGGGCAACCCGCTCCAAGGCCGGACCACCCTTTCCGAGATGTTGCTGATGTCACTTGTCTTCAACAGTGCTTGGGATGTCCTTAAAGCCAGCGGTGCCTGTTGGGGCTGGGCGCACACCCCGGAGGAGCCTGTCCCCTCTGCGGAGGAGGAAAAAAAGAAAAACTCAGGAGGACAGGAAGCTTTACTATGAGAATAGATGGTTACAGAAACTCATCCCGAGATTAAAGATCTTAGGTTTTATTGTCACTGACCTGGTCATGCATGCTGGGCAAACAAACATAAAATAGCCCAAAACTAAAATTTCAGTATTTCACGTTTGCTACATAACGTAACAGACGCTTTGATTATTTATTTTTTTTTAAATAGCATAATGTTCTACAGCTTTCTACCTATTTCCTAGCATCATCTTTCAGGACGGAGCAGGTTACTGATATTTAAATAAATGGAGCTGCTCATTTAATCACAGCCCAGGTGTCCTGCTTTTGTTTAACCAGCCACATGCAATCTGTCCTGCTCTTTCAAAAGTAACAACATAACCTGAAGAGGAGCTCAAGGGTGAAATCCTGGCCTCAGAAAACTATACAGAGCTACATGGATTTACAGAGTCAGACTTTTATTTTTTATTCAGTGTCTGAGATGAAAAGAGACTTCATTCACCGAGCAATAACTGCTATTATTTTGCCGGTCCACCAAATAATTCTGAATTCCTTTATTGAAGCAATTTCAAAATTACAGGTGGAAGTTACTTCTGAGTTTCAGGGAGACTAAGCACATTAAAAGCAATCTGATTGACATAGATGGGATTTTCTACCCAGACCCTGATCTACGGAGCAGCTACACCAGTGATCCTCCGTGCTTTCTTCGCTGTTAGATGCCGCAAGGGAGGAACACACGCTTTGCTCCACCGTGAATGAGAAGTCACCTCTGTTTCACCAAGACCCCATGAAGTATTCAAGCAACACCTTGTAACTCTTTTTCCCAGAACCATTTTTAATCCGTTTATGCTACGAACTGAGCAACCCAGGACAATAACAAAAGGCTGATTTGGGGGGCTGGTCCAAATGCCAAACACAGAAGAAATCCCTCAAAAAGAGACAAATGCCCTCAAAGTCATCTTTCATCTCTGCTGCTGTGTATCACCTCAACATATACTGTGTATTACATTTTAACTTCAGAGCTTTATTTTTATTGAATTCTCATCAGTCAGAATAGGTCACCAAATTTCGACACCAAGTACTCTGAGGCGAAGCACAACCACCACCAGCATTTGCTGGTGGAGCTAATTCCTCATCAGCTCTTTTCTCACCCAGAGAAACTTGCAGTTTTTGAAACAGCATTAGGTGAAAGCTACACTGACCCACAAAAGAATGACTGTACCCCATGACCAGCACGTGAGTAGCTCCTAAAACTTAGGCATGTGCTCAAATCTCACTGAATGCCACGGGACCTTTGCACAATCACACCCGCAGTGTGTGTTTGCTCTCCTGGCAGGCGCTTGTCAATCGGTCTTCGTTAGCAAGCTCTCGCCAACACCGAGCAGCAACATATGCACAGTTTGAGCAACTAGGTTTCTATATAGGAATATCTTTTAAAAAGAGAAGAGCACGCTTTTTCCTGGGCATACCGCAGCCCTCCAGCCAATGAACAAGCTTAAGGTACTCAAGGGCACACTAACCTTTGCTCTCAACTCCTTCTCCCTTCTCCTCTGCAGGGATTTTTTTTTTTTTCTGTGCTCTACTCCCACTTTCACTTCCTTTTTCTGTCTGCTCTGCCCCAACTCCAGATCTCCCTACACCTTCATCCCCAGATTTCAATTTTTCCTTCCATTTTTTTTACCCTATAGGTGGTCATCGTGTCGTCCCGTCCCCCCGTCCCCCCCTCCTAGAATCACAGAATCATTAAGGTCGGAAGAGACCTCCAGGATCATCCAGTCCAACCATCGCCCCACCACCTATTCCCCACTAAACCATGTCCCTAAGTACCACATCCAACCTTTCCTTAAACACCCCCAGGGACGGGGACTCCACCACCTCCCTGGGCAGCCCGTTCCAATGCCCGACCACCCTTTCCCAGAAGAAATTTCTCCTCATCTTCAACCTGAACCTCCCCTGGTGCAACTTGCAGCCGTTCCCCCTTGTCCTGTCACTAGTTATCTGTGAGAAGAGGCCGACCCCCAGCTCACCACAACTTCCTTTCAGGGAGTTGTAGGTGGCAATATGGTCTCCCCTGAGCCTCCTCTTCTCCAGACTAAGAGGACCATCCTGATTTTAAATACTTTTCATCTTAAATATCACTGCCTAGGACCCCAGTTGCACCCTGTACTCCCCTTCATCCCAGCGCTCACTACCCATGCTATTTACAGCACACCAGGCACACTCAAACATAGTTTCATCTACTTGCAGCCCACTCACACAGATCATACCACACTAGTGACCTTTTCCCTGGCCAACACTCAAATCCACTACCTGATCTTCACTTTTCTCAACCTTACAGGTACCACTGACAGAACTGCTCATGCTTATTTCAATTTCTTGCTCTTTTGCAAAATTTTCTTCCATCTAGTCCTTCTGCTTACTAACTTACAGTGTCAGCTCTTCCAGATTCTTGTGCTCCCCAGGGCAAAAAGCAGCTCTGCCCAGAGTCTCTCTCTGCCTTCAGTGTCATTTTTGTCCTAAGCAGCATCTCTCCCTCACACGCACATATGTGGAAATTCACCTGCCATCTATCTTTGATCTAAATTTGTCACCTCCAAATTAAACCCCATCCTATTTCTTCAGTATTGCCACAGCCAAATCAGTATCCAAGCCTGAGCAGACCTCCTGATCGTTCATCCCACAAACATTTTCTGCTTTCTCAGCTCCAGCAGATAACACCCTTCTGCCTGTCACCCATAACTTGTGACCCAAGTAGTCCCTGCATCCCTTCCGTCTTGACTACATCCAGCAGGAAAAGTGCCGGACCACAAGGATGCGCAAGCACAACTCGCTTTCTAAGCTGAGTCCATTCTTACATACTCTGCTGAAGCTGTCACCATCCACTGGAAAGGAGCTCTGATATTCTGGTATGTTTTACGAGAGTAAGACAACAGATTCACTTTGCTTAAATAATGCTTGTAGATCACAAAAATAAAAGCTGAGGACACAGAAGAAACTTGCCCTCAAGGACACATCCAAGCAAAGTGCTGACATCTCCCACCTGTCCTAGTAAAAGCATCCTGAACAGCCTAAGTTCTCACTGCTGAAAGAAGGAAAGGTACCAGGGACCACAAACATAAACAGAATGTACATACAAACAAGTGTAATTTGTGATTTAATACACGGAGCTCTGCAAATCTAAAAATTGTTTCATCTGCGTGTGTTAGGCCTTCTGGTCAGGAGCTGGCCAGAATGAAGCTGCCAGATACTTTGAGGAGGAAGGCATGGTATGAACAGAAGCAGAAAAGTAAAAAACGCAGGAAAGGCTTTGAGTAGCAAAACTAATGCTTTACCTTGCCATATAAACTGTCAGTATTTTATTTGCAAAACAACATACCTGGACAGAACAAGCAAGAAAATATAACTCAGGAATTCAGCCTTCGATCAAAATGTCCTTTACATAAAGGAAATGGTATCAGCCAAGTCCAAAGACTGTCCAACACACCTAAATCAACATCCTAAGCATGTACCTGTTCCGCTGCTAAAATCAGACTAAAACAAATGCAAGCCACAAGCACACTGATAAACTCTCAGTCCTATACCCTTAATTTTCATCTTGACCCGTGAGTCTGTTCTAATACTATTACTGCTGCAGAATCCAAGCCAAAACCCATAAACTAAATGCACAGCCTCAGAAGTATCTGACAGGTTACGGCAGCCGGGTGAGAGGTCTAGTAGGGCCTCAACATGGGTTTAGTGTTGCCAGTCTGTAAATTGTCAACATGCAAATTTATGCTGCCAGCGTTAGGGAAGGCACAAGCACCCAACGCTCCTGCACAAGGCAAAGAAAAACACCTTCCAGCTCTGAAATGGTGATTCTGAGTCTTGACAGCACAGCCCAACCATGGCTGAGGTACAAAAGGCTGCATCGCTTAGGGCTAAAGCACACAATAAAAATAAAAAATCTGCTAAGAAAGCAGCTTTTTGTAATCATCTGGCATCAAGCATCAACTACTACACTCCGAGCTTTTTCAGTAATCTTGCCCGACTCTAAGTTCAGAGGGCAGCTAACACTTCCCTGGCATTCACTCCTCATTTTGTGAAAGCCCAAGCACAAGCTTTTCACGAGGTGCTGAGGACTGCCTCTTCTTCCAGCTTCCAAAGCAGCTCACAGAGAGCTTACAAAAGAAAATATATGGTCTTGGATATTTCTTTCAGTTCAAGCTTAAAGGCAGCTGAAATAGTGTGTAAAAGCTGCCCATTTCCAGCCAGCACATACACATTTTAACATTAAGACCCAGTGGTCCACTCTGGATTCACAGCTACTTCCAGGCTAAGGTCAGTAAAGCGTCTGTTGTATCAGTACAGCAGAAGTTAGTCTTACATCTTCACTCAGGGATGGGTCCTCAAGAACAATTCAATTTTTTTTTAAATACAAAAAGAGATATTTTACTTAGACTTTTGCAACTATTAGATACAAACCCATACATATTAAAACACAAACAAAACCCCCACCCTTACCAAACCTGTGTGCAGCAGTGCAGTAATTTATCCCTTCCTTAAAAACAATGCTCCACGGACTCATCAAATGGCTTCAAAAATACCCATTTTTGTTGTTGCTTTTCTCCACATACCACCAGATTTTACAAAAGTCCTACTTCAACTTTAAAAACCACCATCGCAAGGCAGGCGGCAGAGAAGGTGAACGTCCCCCATACACAGCCAGAATTCAAACTGGAGAACGTGCCGGGCCGAAGACAACTACCTGGAAAGCAAAAGCGGGCTGATTTGTAAGAAAACGCTGCAAGAACTAAATACAGGCAACTTGACAATGTAACCATCAAAAAGGAAGGGAAAAGCAAATATTGGACAGGGCAGAAGTTGCATGGGACAAACTCAGAAGCCAAGGAGCAGGAGAGAGTCATCCAGAAGTCTGCAGGCTGCAGATTTAACAGACTCAACCCAAGACTTTGAAAACTAGGCTGAGTAACTCTAGAGGAAAATGGTTGTAAAGCAGCCCTCTTCAGCTGGGGGAGGCAGAAAAGGGCTGCATAATTTAAGAAGATTCAAAGAGAAGACCCTTGTATAAAGTATCACTCGTTGTGACCACAGAAAACGAGGAGCAGCCCGATTCCCACGTTACACATCTGGAAGCCTACACTAATAATTTTAGTTCTCTTGCACCGTCTTTGCTAGTTCTACAGTACTAATTAAATAAATCCCAGAGGTCACAAGGTAAGGATAAAATTCTCAGTAATTAATCTGCTCAAATTGTAACTCAAGTCTGATATTCTTGATGTTACAAACCAATCCTGTGATGAGCTTAAGATGCCTGAAGATGTGGAGTGAAAAAAATATTTCAGCACATGCCAAGCTATAATCAACATTTCCCTGTCATTAAGATGCCACTATAGCTGAAGAACTGCCAGCACGCTCGGCGTTGTAGCCGGGAGATAGCAGCCTTGCCTGAAGTAGGGCTCGTAGAGGAAAAAGAACAACGAAACAGGCCAGAACAAAGATAAAAGCTTCTGACCTTTGCTCTGAACTGAAAACGTGAATCAGCAAAACCAGATAGCAGTTTCTGTACTCTTTAACGTGCACTTCAGCATATTTTAAGTCAGTTGTACTCATTACACTTCATGCTTGTGCGATCTGAGCATGAGATTCTCCTCCATTACTCACAGGCTTCGCCACCACCGGCTCCCTCCCACGCTACGGTGAAGAGCTACCCTCTGGATCCAAAAATCACAGGCACGCTATCAAACGGGAATAATTTGGGAATAACGGCTACACCAAGGCCTTCAAAAGCACAGATGAGACTGAATCCGTGGGATCTGACCTTGCTGTTTCCTCAGGTCTGGATGCAGCAGGTGGGAGGAAAGAAGGGGAGAAAGGAAGAGTGCTCATGTACACAGGGAACGGAGGCAAGGAAACATGCAAGGGAAGGACGAGTTAGACCAGAAGATGAGAGACCCCTGAAACACCAAAAGTTTATCTGTCTTGCGAAGGAGCAGACTTGCTAATAAGAAAAGACTTGAGCACTCTCCTTAATCAGCTTTCTGAGGACTAGAAAACATCCCCCTCATTAGTCTTCTCAGCATCATGAGTTTATTTCTCCCCCACCTAGCACCACTTCTGGTGCTACCTCTGGGAATCTCTCCTTCCAAGCATCAGAAACCATCTCTGCACCAGCATATGTTGTCATTTGAAACATCTGCTCCTCAGGCTTAATAAGACTGAATCAGCTTCCCAAATGGACAAGGCACAGGGTCAAGAAATTAAACCTTTAAGCTGCTGATGAGCACAGCCTCACGCTCCCATTGCCGGGAGAAATCCTGCCTCACCTGACAGCTCGGCTCTCTCCCAATGGCACAGTTACAAAAGGGATGGCAGCAGTTTCCTCATCCCTTGGATGACCTGCATGGTTTCTTTCCAGTAACCACATGTCAGATGCATCAAGTACCAACAGCAGGGGCTTCAGGGCGGTGACAGGGAGAACCACCTCCACCTTCTGCTCAAGGAGCTGCACCCAGGCTCCTCTAACTCAAAACATGTGTGGACCAAGACCCCTGCTCACTACTCAAGCTCAGTGTCCATCTGCTAGGGCAATGATTGAAAGACAAATTGTCACACAAGTGAATTGTACCACCCAGTAATGTCTTCTGTGGATCTCCCTCCCGTAAAGACGCTGAGAAAGAAGAGGGAAAACAACCAGAGGCCCTGGTTTTCAGATTTGCTGCTCTGAAACAGTTCTGCTGCTGCTCTGTGACTCCCCGAGTCTCACAAATACATGGAGGAGGTGAGAGGAACCTGCCCGCCCCTCTCTTCAGTCCACGTCAGGACAGTGTCTATCACTTGGCCCCTCTGCACCTCTCACTCTGCTCCATAACATTTGCCTTGAAGGAATGCAGTTGGAAAGCAAGTCCTCAGGGACGGAGGGTGAGCAGTGGCATGGCTTGTCTGCTCCAGGAGAGCAGATGTTCCACTTGTCCAGCAAGACCCTGGGAGACATTCCCTCCAAAGGAAGGGGCAGAAGAGCTGAGGCGCCTGCTCTTTTTTCATCTCTGCTCCCCAAGGTCCCTTCTCCTCCAGCAAAGGATGTGTGAATGCAAGGGGAGGGTGAGAGAGGGGGTGCATCACCATCTCATTTTGAAGTTAAGGGGGTGAAGAAATTTCCCTTCTACTGGAAGGGTACAAAGTAAGGACTGTGCCTGTATCCAAGATGCCTGTTGCACTTCCTTCAATAGAAAGGAGGGGAAGTCCCATTTCATGCTCCCTCCCATTGGGCAGGTGATGGGGAAGGGAAGAGGAAGCACAGTCTCATCATTTTCTTAGCAAAGAGAACAAGGGTGACATAGGAGAAGCCAGGTATCAGCCCTCTCTTCCATCGCTTCACGCTAAAGAAGAGAGATCAGAAGCATGTGCGTGGTGGGGAGGCAGCGGACAAACAATTGCTGTTTCTACCCTGCTCCTTCTGAAGGAAGGGTGTGCATACTGAGGGCAGGGCGGCTTGGAGGCAAATCTCCACCCTCCCTCACTCTTTGTTTAGGAAATAGGAAGCCTAATCAAGAAGGTTGTCAGACACCTTCCCTCCCACCTTCTTCTGCACATAACGAGAAGATGCTCAGACCTCCCTTTCCTGTGTCTCTGTATGCCAGTGTGAATGCCCAGGTTCCTCCTTCCCTCTGGGGTGGGGAAAGATGCCCAGTTCCCTCTTCAGCTGGAAGTGGGCAAAGAGACGCCCAGTACATCCAATCCCCACAACCCTGCATGGGGCGGTGAGGGTTACCCCAGTGGCTCTCATCCACCAGGTTGGTGGGGGGTCCAGTGTCCCCTCTCTCAAGTGCACGCTGCAGGACACCCACACCGCTGCCCTTATGGGTGCACCTGGGAGGGTGGGATGCCCAGTGGCGCCCTTTCCCCCCCCTACAGGTCTGAGACTTGGAAGGGGAATTCCCAATCCTTCCGCACCCAGGTGTGTGTGTGAGACGGGCACCCTGGGGCCCCTCTCCCTGGAGAAGGTTTCCTGTATCCCGTATCCCCAAGCGCAGGGGCAGCAAGCGCTGCCCTGTCCCCTTGGGCAGGCTGGCGTGACAGGGAGTGCTCAGACCCCCATTTACCTATGGGGGTACACTGGAGGGGCAGGAAGGGCTACCCAAGTGTCCCCAGGGAGGGAGGCAGGGGACACCCCCCCCACACCCAGCGCAGGGTCTCTGCGCCCACAGGGATGCCCAGCATCTCTTTTTGGGGAGAGCGGGAACCCAGAGGCAACCCAGCCACCCCCCCGGAGCCTTCCACGGTCTCGGTGCGAGGATACCGGCATTCCCCGGTCCCCGTGAGAGGGGAAGGGGACCCCCCCTCCCCGGTCCCCGCCGGAGGGACGGCGGCACTCACGGTTCCAGTAGACGGGGTAGCTCTCCGCGCTGGCCACGTCCACCTCGTAGAGCCCGCTCCGCACGCACCCCGGCTCCACCGCCGCCGCCTCGCCTTCCCGCGGCTCGGCCGGGCCGCCGGGTCCGAGGGCTCGGTAGGCCAGCTCGATCCGCAGCGAGTCGTAACCGATAAAGGGCTTCCAGGTTTTCCGGTCCTCCCGGTAGAACCAGCGCACCTCCTCGGCGCCCAGCTCCCGCACCACCTCATAGCGGGGCCGGCCGCCGCCCGGCCGCCTCCTCTCGGGCAGCGCGGCCGCCGCC
>VWZZ01007429.1:35658-96303 GCA_013399095.1 Psophia crepitans | reverse complement strand
GTGTGTCCGTGTCCCGTCAGACACAGTCGATGGACGTGGAGGGGTGTGTGTGAGAGAGTGTGGGAGTGTGAGACATCCTCACACACAGCCTGCAGCCCCAACCCCATGTGTGAGACACCCTCACACAGCCTACAGCCCTGTCACAGCCTACAGTCCCGTCAGTGTGTGAGACACCCTCACACACAGTCTACAGCCCCATCGGGGTGTGAGATGCTCTCAAACAGCCTACAGTCCGTCAGATACCCTCACATGCAGCCTGCGCCCCCAACTCCATGCACCAAGTGCCCTCGAGCACAGCCCCAGCTCCGTGTGTGAGGCACCCTCAAACACAGCCCCAGCTCGTGTGTGTGTGACAGGCACCTAGAACTACAGCCAGTGTGTGTGAGACCCCTAAAACACAGCTTGCGGCCTCATGGACGTGAGTGTTGGCCTACACGCGGGTGAGGCACCCCGACACGCAGACAGGTGCACTGAAGCACAACCTGAGGCCTAAGACACCCCAAAGTACAACCTGCAGCCTCAGGTGGGTGAGACACCCTCACACACACCCTGCAGCCCAATGTGTGAGTGACGGGCACCCCTGAAAGGCAAACCACGTCTTGATGTGTTTATGGGCAGGCGCTCCTAAAACAAACCTCTGTGAGTGTGACCAACACCCCCGAGACACCAACTGCGGCCCCAGTCTTAAAACACACCTTGCACCCTCGTGTATGTGTGTGTGAGAAAACACAGGTCCTGCAGTCCCACGGGGGAATGGTGTTGGTGTGCCAAACACCCCAGCACCCATCCTGCTGCCTTGTGGGGGTGTTGGTCTTGGTCTGTGTGCATGTGCGCTGCTCACTACAGCCTGCCAGGAGGTTTGGCCGTGTAATTGTGGGTGTCAGGCCCAACACACACCTGGTAACTGCACAGCATAAGGGGGGTACACACATATACAAGAGAGACAACCCCGGCCAACACTCCACAGCGTGCAGGAAGTACTGGGGTTCGTGTGCGGGGAGAAAGTCAACCCCTCATCACACCCCCCAACCCCTAACTGGGGGGTAACCTGTTCATCTCTGTTGTGTGACACCCTCCAGCTACTGGAGTGTGACGGAGATCCGTGACAAGGAAACCACACAGGGCTGACAATCACGCACAGGGTGACGCCGTGAATGGGATGCCCTCCCCTAATTAAACACCCCCCAGCCTGTCAGGGAGAGGGGGTCAGGTTTGACCTCTGCTTGTTGGTGTGACACCCCTTCCCCCTTCAGCCAGGCATGTGATGGGGTGTGTGTGAGACCAGTATACCCCAAACGCACACCCTGAAAACTAACAGGGGAGCAACAACCTGGAGTCAGCCTTGTGTGAGAGATACCCCACTCCTCCAAACGCTAACTACGGCCCCCAAAATTGGAGGAGCTGGGGTTCGCTTGTGCTAGTTTGTGTATGCAAGCGAGAAACACCCGCCTCCATCCCCGATACACACCTCGTAATCAACAGGAGGGGTGTTGAGATGCGTATCTGTGTGATAAAACACCTGGCAGGCTGTAGCAGGAAGGAGGATGAGGGAGGGCACCCAGGTTTTACACCTGTGTGAGACAACTCCGGGTCCCAACACACACCTACGGCCGAGTGAGGGGCAGTGATGGATCACCTCTGCGGTGCCAGTTCCACCCCCCCGTTCTTTCTCATGGGTCGAGGGCTGTCGTGCATGTGGGAAAGAGAGAGACTCCCAGAAACACACCCAGCTTACTGGGGTGGGGTCACCTGTTTATGAGACACCCCTCGCCTTTTCGCAACATGCCCAGGAGGAAGGAGGCGGTGAGAGGGTATGCGAGTGATACTCCTATCTCAGTTACACCTCGAAGGGCAAGGGAGCTGGTACCTCCGCGTTTATCACATGTGTGTGTGCAACGTCCCTGCTGCCTTACTCAGACACATCACAGCCGGAGGTCAGGGTGCTGGTCTGCATCCTCCGGCCGTATACACCCTGCAGCCTGACAGGGGGACGTGGCTGTGCGCAGACTGTACCCCCAACCCAACCTTCCTACGCACACACTCGCGCTCCCAGACTTTTTCCTAAGGTAAGAACAGGGGAAGGGAGGACAGCTGGATGTCACCTCTGCATGTGACCTACCCCAAACACCCGACTGCCTGTGCTGGCCTGTGGTGGGTGGCTGGGTTTTACCCCCCCCTAAAAAAGGCAGCGTGTGTGTGTGTACAGTCAGAATGCAGGAAGGAAAGCAGCTGGTTGAGTGTCATACACACTTGTGTGCCCCCACCCCAAAAATGTCTGCGTGTGTCATTTTCCTTGATTTACAGCACAATCCTTCTCACAGCCCCTCTGTCAGCTGTGGGAAAAAACCACAACAGGGGATAGTGCACGCGTTCCCCGATTCCCCCCTCTCCTACGCATTCTGCTTGACTCCATCCTACAGTCTCCGGCAACAAGGGGACTTCTGTGTGTTGCATGGCATTGTACGGCCAAAAATAGGTTTGTGCCCTGCCTCCTACGCCCGCCTTCAGCCGGAGAATCCAGTTAATGGGGTGTATTAAACCACAAGAGAGAAGCCAGATTAAGTTCAGGCTGGACGGGTAGGTGAAGCTTTTAAAAACGTTCACCGCTGGTGCAGTGTTTCATTAAAGTCACGCCGAAAGACTGCACACGGATCCTCGAATGCGGCGGCAACGCTTTTCAATCCTAAAAGCTCCAAGAACTCTGTTAGCGCTCACCAGCTCCCACCACAGAGCTTTGTGCATCCCCGTCCTGCCTTTTCAGACGCAGAAGGAGAGGAAAAAGAAGAGATAAACGAGGTACAAGCGCAAAGTCAGCGGAGGAGGCTGCGCTGGGGCGTTTGACCACATCGCTCTAGCAACGGGGACATGATCTGTTTGTTTAACCTATCTTTTGCATTCCTAATGAACTCCACGAGGTAATCTCTCCGTGAAGCCTGTCCCAGATTTTACTCCAGAGTGGGGAAGGAAAAGGGAATGTTACTTACGTTGTAGATCGCTTTGAAGACACAGACTGTAGGATTCTCACTTTTTATCCTCATTTCCATCAGTCAGGGAGATTTCACCATCTTTTCCCATTCAACAGATGTTTCACCCTTCTTCAGGTCATCCTGAAGGCCTCACCTTGAGTATTGGGTGGAGGTTTGGGCACCACCGCACAAAAAGGGCATAAAACTGTTGGGGAGTGTCCAGAGGAGGGAACAAAGGTGGGGAAGGGTCTGGAGGGGAAGGCGTGTGAGGAGAGGCTGAAGGCCCTGGGCTGGTTCAGCCTGGAGAAGAGGAGGCTGAGGGCAGAGCTCATGGGGCCTCCAGCTTCCTCCCGAGGGGGAGCCAAGGGGCAGGCGCTGATCTCCTCCCTCTGGGGCCCAGCGACAGAACCCCAGGGAACGGCCTGGAGCTGCCCCAGGGGAGGGTTAGGGTGGGGATCAGGAGAAGGTTCTTCCCCCAGAGGGTGGTGGGGCCCTGGCACAGGCTCCCCAGGGCAGTGGTCACCGCCCCGAGCTGGGCTGAGTTCAAGCAGCGTCTGGCCAACGCTCTCAGCCATGTGCTGTGATGGGGCTGGTCCTGTGTGGGGCCAGGGGTTGGGCTGGTGGGCCTGGGGGGGCCCTGCCAGCTCGGGAGGTTCTGTGGTTCTATGATCCTAATCAAATTCTCCCTCCTTTTGCTCCTTGTTGGAGATCAAGGAAAGATTGCCAAAATGGACAAGAGGCACTTTAAATGTTCTTTACCTATCTTATATATTCTTCTAGATAATTTGATTTATTTCATGATGTGTGTTTCTCAGTGTATATGCCTGCTCCCCGTATCTAGATGCTACATTTTGGTGCACAGTCTCTCTCTAAACTGTAGGCGGAAAGACGGAGTGCTAGTCGTTCATCACCATCCTCAAGCTGAACCACAGCACAGGGAGTTGCAGTGTGACTCTTCTTCACTACACCCTTCTCGGAGACCCACGGAGACATATGGCCTGAAAACTGGTTTATTAACGGCAAAGTGAAGGGAACTTCAGAGCCCAGAGCCACTCCCGAAAGAGTCCCCATGGCTTTTCCTTTGATTTTGTGAGGAAGGTCTTTGCTGGGGTGGGCTGGTAGGAATGACGTTTAGAGAGCAGACCTCTCTCATTGGCACTCAAAAAAGGAGTATTTTCCCCTTTTTACTTTTAGCAGCTCTGAGCTCACAGGTGTGGAGTAGCTTGAAAGCATCTGGCATGACACAGGATTCACATTGCATCGCCACAGAGTTATATGAAATGAAAAGCAAATGTACAAACTTCATTTACCATCAGAGGAGGAAAGTTTCCTTACCATGGAATAAATGTGGAAGAATGTAAGTGTTTATGTGGAAGTTTTAAAACAAAGTTAGGTAGGGAGGTACCACAAGGAGCTCACCAGGACCTCCCTTTGTCCAAGAGAAAAAGTGGTACCATGGAGATAGGGAGTATGTGTGTAACTGAAAGTATAATGCACTGAAAATAATCTCTGAATATCCTGCAGTTTTAAACATTACTTAAGAAAAAATGTGCACATGTGAAATGGATTCTGAATTTCTGCAGCAACTTCACCAAAAATGAGAAGACTCCGGGGAGACCTAATTGTAGCCTCCTAGTGCCTGCAGGGGCTGCAGGAAAGCTGGAGAGGGGCTGGTTGCAGGGCAGGGAGGGCCAGGCCAAGGGGAAGGGCCTGAAGCTGCAGGAGGGGAGCTGGAGCTGAGCTGGGAGGCAGCAATCCTTCCCTGGGAGGGTGCTGAGGCCCTGGCACAGGGTGCCCCGAGAAGCTGTGGCTGCCCCTGGCTCCCTGGCAGTGCCCAAGGCCAGGTTGGATGGGGCTTTGGGCAGCCTGGGCTGGTGGGGGGTGTCCCTGCCCATGGCTGAGGGTGGGAACTAGATGGGCTTTAAGGTGCCTTCCAACCCAAACCTTCCTGTGATTGTATGATTCTATGAAAGCCATCAATGCCTCCTATTTATCCTACTCATCTGCCCAAGGCTGCTGTTAGCTCCAGCGGCCACACCATTGCGCCGGAGTTAGCCCACTGCAGCTGTCCCTGAAGTACAGTTTTCCACAGTACACTCAGCTGCTTTCCAGGGTACAGACTAACCAAGCGGCTGTTCTGCATTTAGAGATTGTGTCTACATGACCCTGCACTGTGCTGGATATTTGCTTTTAAGTGTAGGCCTTTGCACTTGCCTGTCTTAAGACTTCCTTTAACTCAGCTCATTTTAGCAAGTTCTCCTAATTATCCTCATCCCAGCAGTCTTTGTTTGCAAGACAAGCTACTCCCAGCAGTGCTATTTTAAATAGTGTACTTAGTTTTGAAACTCTTTCTCATAGTTCACAAACGATGCAATCCTCTTGTATTTTCTTGTGGATCCTAAATAAAATACAATGAGTAGCACAAGCACAAGTCCTTGCAAGAGCCCATTAGAAACAGTCTTTATTCATCGATGAATCTTTTATAACAAAGCCATTGTAAAATTGTCGTGGTTTAACCCCGCAGGCAGCCAAAACAACCACACAGCCGTTTGCTCACTTCCCCCTCAGTGGGATGGGGGAGAGAATTGGGGGAAAAAAAGGTAAAACTCATGGGCTGAGATAAAGACAGTTTGATAGGACAGAAAAGGAAGTTAATAATAATAATAATAATAATAATAATAATAATAATAATAATAATAATAATAATAATAATAATATACTCCAATTATGGAGTATATACTCGTATATAGCTATGTAAGTGAAAAGTTTTGGTTTTATCTATTTTTTTGCATATTCTTNGGAATATCCCTTGGGTCTTGGGGTCAGCTGTCCTGGCCGCGTCCCCTCCCAGCTCCTTGTGCACCCCCAGCCTCCTCACTGGGGTGGTGTGAGAAACTGAGAAGTCCTTGACTTGGTGTAAACATCACCCAGCAACACCCAAAGCATCAGTGTGTTATCAACATTACTCTGATCCCAAACCCAAACCACAGCAATTTACCTGCTGCTAGGAAGAAAATTAACTCTATCCCAGCTGAAACCAGGTCAAAGATCTTTCCATTAGCTATTTTTAAACTATTTATTATGCACTGATATTGATTTTGTTTGGTTGGTTGTTTTTTTCTCAAACCAAACACTGAGTCAACACCGTTACTGCTATGAAGTGTACCTGCGATTTTATTAAAGAACAAGATAAAATTTGTTCTTTGACAGGAACCACTCCCCATGAAAACTGCTGATTGCCCTTTCATTACATCCCTGCTCTCCGCCTCCTTATTAATTGATACAGACCACTTCATTACACCTAGGTCAGGAGCGATGTCGAAATAGCCACCCTGAAATTACACGGGCTTATCTCAGTCACACCGTTCAAGTATTAACACAACACTGTTTTTCTTCTTGGAAATGGTCTCCTAGATGTTTCTAAACTCTCACATTCCCACCTTCTGTGAGAACAGTCATCTGAGGAACCAGCTCTTAAAATGCCGATGTGCAAGTCCTCTCGGTGCGCTGCTTTTAAAACGTTAGTTGTGCTGTTTGATGTTCTTTTTCAAGTTGCTTGACTAGGGAGCGTTTCATCATGTTATATAATGTGGAAATGGCATTCAACTTTGTCCCCAAAACAGGCAGGAAATATTTATCAAACACTTCTGCTTTTTCAGTTTCACAGCTATCTAAATATCCTTGGATACACTGACAGTATTAGTAATTGGACTCCACTAAAATATTGTTCATCGAATTAAGCAGGGTTCCAAAAAAATCTTTGCTTACAATGTGGTATTTTCTGCACAGGCAACATTAACTCCCTGGCTCTTTTAGAAGGGATGTTGGTCCCAGACTCACAGAATCGTAGAGGTTTGAAGGGACCTTGAAAGATCATCTAGTCCAACCCCCCTGCCAAGGCAGGACCACCTAGAGCACATCACTCAGGATTAAAAATCCCCCTTGTAAGAGTTTTACCCTGCTGTCAGACATGGGAGGCTTGTCTGTTTATGTTTTTCTTTTTCTTAAACACCAGCACTTTTGGTACCGCTCTTATGCCAAGGTCAAAAGTGCCTTTCACTAGATTCAAAACGTTCTTCCAAAGCCACAGCTCCACGTTCCCTTACCCCTGCTGCAAGCAGCAGCAGAATATCCCTCTCGCTCTGAAAGACAGGAATTAGGGGGCAAAGAGAGGGTCATTTCTCTGATACCAGATACTGTCTCTCAATGCAGCATTGTTAAATTTTACAGGCTTCTCCCTCCCCCCCCTTTTTTTTTTCCTCTTCTTTTCCCTTTGTTCCAAGGCAAACAAAGGAAGAAAGCAAAGTCAAGGAGCAAAGACTCCTGGCAGAAATATTTACCCTTTCAGACTCTGATCTGGTGAAACCCTAATGTGAAGTGTTCACCCGTGTGTCGGTGAGACTGGCAGAAAGCCATGCACAGGCGGATGGCTGGCAGTGCTTGCAAAGGAAACCCTCAACCAGAGCCGTGCTGCTGGTGTGGGCTCAGCCGCCACGTCTCCTTCTCGCTCCTCCTCATCTCTTTCTGGATCTCCAGGGGTATGGATTTTACCCTTTCTGCAGGAGTCAATGAGAACGGGGTAACTTGTTCAACAAGACAAAGTAGGGTTCATGGGACTAAGGGAAGAGTTTCTGATGGTGAGTCTGTCTGTTATCACACAAACTAATATTGTCAAAGAGAAGCTGGACAGGAATTACTGCTTGCTCTTTCTCTAAAAAAAAACCCCAAATCCCACCTGGCCCTGCACTTATTCCCCTGGTCAAAAAAGGGGGCAAAGATGTGAAGGACATATTATATTGATCCGAGGGCTGGAGCCCCTCTGCTATGAGGACAGGCTGAGGAAGTTGGGCTTGTTCAGCCTGGAGAAGAGAAGGTTGCGGGCAGATCTAATTTTGGCCTCCAGTCTCTAAAAGGGCTGCAGGAAAGCTGGAGAGGGGCTGGTTGCAGGGCAGGGAGGGCCAGGCCAAGGGGAAGGGCCTGAAGCTGCAGGAGGGGAGCTGGAGCTGAGCTGGGAGGCAGCAATCCTTCCCTGGGAGGGTGCTGAGGCCCTGGCACAGGGTGCCCCGAGAAGCTGTGGCTGCCCCTGGCTCCCTGGCAGTGCCCAAGGCCAGGTTGGATGGGGCTTTGGGCAGCCTGGGCTGGGGGGGGGGGTCCCTGCCCATGGCAGGGGGTTGGAACTAGATAGGCTTTAAGGTCCCTTGCAACCCAAACCAGTCTGTGATTCTGTGATTCTATGAAGGCGTCAAATGGCGGGGTCATACTCAGTCTTCTAGCCAGAACCCTTCAGCATTCTTCTGCTGAGTGTTAAAAACAGATCACAAGATAGGCTTACTTACTGAAATAATGTTTTCTGTGTGCGTGTGCACACGTGCACGCACAGAGGCAGATAAAAGTCCTCTCCCACAAACATGACTGAAACCCAGATGCATGTCCTGCACCAGAGATAGTCCTCCAAGCCCAGGTACTTCTCCTCACAGGGCACTGACGTAGCCCATTTCCAAGGATGCCAACAGCTGCTCTGTGTACATACGGTCCTGTAAATGATGCCATCTCATTTCTAAGATACTTCCCTTCCTTCTGGAATACTATTCCAAGAAAGTTTTGTCTCATGTCTCTTGGCGCTGAGATTGGAGCTGTTCCCAGTATTAGAGGGATCACTACCATTGGTTTTTTTCTTTTCCTTGATAGGGATGGTGAGCACCATGGATGAAAATACTTTAGAAAAGGTATTTTTTGTAGTGTTCCTCCCCCCCCGCTGCCCCAGCTGTAGCAGGATCCAGAAGGTGCCTGAAGTTTCACTTTCTCCAGGTCTTTCATTTACCCAAAGCCACTAAAATATAATCTGAGAGCAAACATTTTTCTTCCTATGGCTGTTTTGTTGTGTTGTTTTTTCTTCCTGATGAGATACTATGAGTGTGGGCACATGGGAGGCAGGTGAGTTTTGTAGATCCAGGAACAATAAAGTTGAAACAGATAGTTTTTTTCTTTTGGGAGGGAAAGGGGATAGGGAGAGGGGTGATGTAAACAGTCTGGTAAGTGTTGAGTGTGAACTTGACCCGATCAAGGTTGAAAACAAGGGCAAGGGCTCTGTATGCATACTGTGCCAACCACTAAGCTGAGAGATGAAGCACAAAGACCTTCAAGAAGAAACCATCACAGACCTTTGGGAAAATAGAAACCTGGTTCCTTTCTGTAGACATTGAAGCAAAGAGTAGGAGGCCACTGTTTCTCCCACACACCTTGCAGATGGATATGATAGGATCATAGAATCATAGAATGATTTGGGTTGGAAGGGACCTCAAAGCCCATCTAGTTCCCATCCCCTGCCATGGGCAGGGACACCCCCCACCAGCCCAGGCTGCCCAAAGCCCCATCCAACCTGGCCTTGGGCACTGCCAGGGAGCCAGGGGCAGCCACAGCTTCTCGGGGCACCCTGTGCCAGGGCCTCAGCGCCCTCCCAGGGAAGGATTGCTGCCTCCCAGCTCAGCTCCAGCTCCCCTCCTGCAGCTTCAGGCCCTTCCCCTTGGCCTGGCCCTCCCGGCCCTGCAACCAGCCCCTCTCCAGCTTCCCTGCAGCCCCTTTAGGGACAGGAAGGTGCTCGAAGGTCTCCCTGCAACCTTCTCTTCTCCAGGCTGAGCAAGCCCAACTCCCTCAGCCTGTCTCCAGAGCAGAGGTGCTCCAGCCCTCACATCAACTTTGTGGCCTCCTCTGGACTTGCTCAGATACACACAGCACAGGCTGGAAGCACCACAAGGAAAAGAAAAAACCCCTTTATCCAGCATAAAACCCCTCTGTCTGGTGAGTGACTGAAAAGTCAAGAACAAGAGATGGTTACAAGTTATGAAAAACTTCTGCATATAGGGATTATAAGGGAACAAAGCAAAAATATTCACTCCCTCACTTGGGAGAGGGTTGGTGAACACAGGGCCAGGGTCAGGAGGGTTTTGTAGGGGTGTGGACTGTGCTAGAGTTCGTAGCTAAGGGTCTGGGGAGCGGGGTCAGATGGGGACTGAAGGAATTTGAAAGCCTTCTCTACCAGGGTGACAAGGTCTGGAGGTTTACACACAAATATTTCACCTCATAATAACACTTGAAAGCTTTGCTGAAGTTGCAGGACCTTGGGAACACTTGGCACTAAAAGTGGCTTTGAGGCCACTGTCAGCGTGAGCGTGTGTGAAATCCTGGCTTTACTGAGATCAGCGTGAGTATTGCCATTGATTTCGGCAGGGTTAAAAATTCACCCGCTCTCTGTGGTCCCTCCTTTCCTCTCCCAAGCGTTTATTATTGACAATTGGTCACAATCCACAGGATATATTTCTGGCTCAAACTTGAGAGAACTGTTACGCACGATGAATCATAAGAGAGACAAAATGTATTACCTAGTCCTCTCAGTACATGCTGTTCTGGGAAAGTATAGTAACAACGCTTGTCACTGCATCCGTGATGGAAGTACAAAGGTACTTCAACACGAGAGCAGTAATGGAAATGCTCATGGAAAGCCGGGTACTGTCTTAAATATCTTACTGAAATAGGGTCTGGCTGAGAAGACCTTTAAGCCTGCACGTATGTGCGGAGATGCAAACACTACGACTTGGTGAGGTGACAGCTGGTAGTAGGCGAGTGACCTTGGATCATCTGACGAAGTCATGTTGCCCCAAGGGAATGTCCTCATGACTTGTATTTTAGCAGGTAAAATGGGATCGTTGCTGCCGGTGGCTGTAACACGTGAAAATGTGCAGGAGGGTTGTGGAAAGCTGCTATGGCAGCGTGCAAGGACACTGCGCTGTCATCTGGCTGGGGCTGTCTGTCGGTCAGGTGACAGCTAGGACCAGATTCGAGCTATAAATATAGTGCATTATATTCATTACGTGGAAGTGCTTTCATCAAGAGCCTCCAATTCCTACGGGCCTCAGGACACTCTGGTTTTGCTCTTGGCTGAATATTCCAACTACTTTGTTCTGCCTCCGTTGCCAGACTCATTCACTTCTCCTCTAATGCACCATTGAAAGGTCTCCTCTTTTATGTCATGTCTGGAGATGGATTGAACTTCTGCAAGCCTGAGAGGGACTGAAGGCCAACTGTTCCTACAGCTCAGGCCAGTGGTGTAGGCAGGAGATCTCCTTTCTATCTATGGTGGAAGTACTGTTGTAGCAAGTAGTAAAGGGCCTGACAAGGAAAGTCAGGAGAGAAACCTTGGAGAGTGAGCTCTTTCCAGTTAAACTTATTTAGTCTTCACATTATCCAAGATCGTTGCTGTCTTATGGGCTGAAATGAGACAGTCTGTACTCATATGGGGATCAAAAAAAAAAGAAAAAAAAAAAGAAAGAATAAGCATCTGATGTGGAAAATCTTCCTGTGGTGGAAAATCTGACTCTGGTAGGAAACCTGACTGTGGTGCAAATCTTCCAAGGACTCAGATTATTGAAAAGACCACAAAAGGAAATTTCCTCCTTGTTTCTTTGCAGAGGTAGACAACCATCTAACTGGGAAATATACCTTTTGCTTCCCAACGATTTGCGTTCTTTTACACCAACCTACCGCCCCCAAGTTCCCATGTGTACTACACATAGTGATATGTAAGAGCATTTCCAGCCCCTCCTGCGCGGATGCGGACACTGTGAGGCTGCTCAGGGACGGGGTTCCTCCTGTTTCTGACCTGCGGGTCTGTCCCTGGCCTGGCACAGATGAACCCTTTCAGAATGTTGAAGACTTCCTAGGAAAAGGTTTATTGGCTATTTAAGTTCCAGGTCACTGCAGCCCTCTCACCCTGGGTGAACTATGTGAGTTAGAAGCTTACAGTCCTGTACACCATGTTTGTAAAGCAAGCTGTGATGGGTGGATCTGCAGAACAGCGCTGTCTTTAAGGATCCTTGCCCTGTTCCCCGAACAGGTACTTGCACTGGAAAACAGGTACCTGCCCTCTCAAACTGGCTCAGCAGAGGTTTGGCATTTTAGGTGGGTGAGGGATGAGCAAATGTTTTGTGTCACTCTCGCTGTGTCTGATTTCACGCCCTGATCTGAAGGTTTGTTTTTCCTACACTTGGATCATTATTGTTATCACTTGGATATTGCATGGGATTTGTACTTCTTAAGGGAGACTCCGGTAATAGAGTCACATACCCAACGCTGGTGTCAGCACTGCAGTTGGCTTGCTGGCCAGCACGAGTAATGACAGGTTTAATGATGCGAACATCCATATTCAGACGGCAATGTCCTCTGCCCCGTTCTCTTTTTTCAATGGTTTCAAGTCAGCAGTTCATGATGCGGCCAAGTAAAATCAGAACCACATTCTGTATTCTTACCTCTCCTGGCCTGAGTGGGTGGCCAGCATTGCAAATCATGACTTGGGAAGGTGAAGTGCAATCAGGCAAAGTGAATATTCTGCAATTAAACCTCTCTGGGCAGATAAAACTCCAAGAAGAGGGTCTATTTGTCCATCATTTTCTGTTCAGGCCCTTAAGAAGATGGAGAGAAGAACATTTCTGAGGGAGGTATCTGCATGCCAGTGAGCAGGCTTTATCATCGTGGCTTCCACATCCATGAAGTCTTGGGTCCTTGTCGAGTATTGAGGTGCCAGGATTGGCCTTTTCGTTGCCTTGTATCTGAGACAGACCCCAGCAAGAGTAACCCAGCGAAAGTGACCTTTCTGCTGCCATTTACAGTGCTCAAAATGAGAGACATGTCTTCCCCTCTCGCAACTCTTCTTGTGAGTTTTTTTTTTTTTAACTTCTCCATCAATTGCATATACTTTCCTTGTTTCATTTCCTAAGATGTAGCAAAGCCACCCAAAAATCCACATTTTCCAACTGTTGTAACTGTTTCTGATGCTGGAAAAGCAATATCCCAGGAAAGAGGCCAAAGCTAGCAGGAATGTGTGAGGTTTCAGGGCTGCTGATACCATGGGGAAAGTGTCTGGTTCCCCAGCAGCCAAATCACAAATGACAGTTGAGATCAAGCAGTGATTTCTATTTTTATTCATTTTTTCTCCCTGTTTTACCTTGCGTTCACCGTATCTTTTTGTAAAAAGAAAACAAGACCCTATTGCTTGTACTGCCTGGAGAAAGTCAGGGACCTGGGCTTTTTTTGCCAAGCCTCTGTCCCATTGTGGGGCCAAGAAGAGAAGCAAGGACATGGATTGCATGGGGGACTGGATGCCTACAACATAGGCTAACTCCAACAACCTGATTTTCGTAGGATTTGGTTAAGTTTCATGATCATTTCACCTGGATCAAAATGCTAGGTCACTTTTTTCCCTTGTGGCTCAGAGCAGTAAACATCCGTGCTTTGATAAAACGCTGAGCACCTTTGCTATGTGCTTTTAGGCCAAGAATCACAAAAAACCTCTGAGCTGTTGTCCCAGCAGTAGGCTCACAGCCACAGTTTTTGGTACAGCTGCCCAAGCAAGTACAGGTACCACAAATACGCTATCCTTCCTCCTTTATCGGTCACTTCTTGGCCATCACTGGTGCAAAAAGTCTTCACCAAGTAGTTTTTCCTCATTTTTGTGGTCTGCTCAAACTCATTTATTCCATCTAAATTAATAGCAATGCTAGGCTTAGAAAAAACAGTGCTCTGCCTTGTGACTATCCCTTAGGGTAGTGCTGCTCCCTTTCTCTCGCATCCAGCTTTTTCTCTTTATGTGGCTTGTGGATGCTTCGGCTCATGGACGTGCTGGTGAACAATACCCAGCTCTGTGCCTGTGCTCAGCATGAACAGAATGTTCCCCACACACAGTTCAGCTCCCGCTGGTCTAGACTGCTGCTCATGGTTTCGGTGGTGCCCTCTTCCTCTGACAAGGAGTTCTCGCCCTCTTCATGGGTTCACTCCGTCAGGTCAGCTTGGAAATGTTTTGTTGAGAGCAGGCAGAAGTTCCTTGTTTTCACCTCCAGAAGCTGGTGCCTGTTATAAATCAGTCAGTGCTCAAGTGGAAGGTCTCTTTGGTTTGATGTGAATTCATTAGTGAGCTTCTCTAAAGGTTTGATTCAGTGATGGCAGCAGGAGCCTTCCTGGGACCTTCCATGTGGTTCGGGACCAACCCCTCTTGTTTTATCTATTTTTCTCAAACATTGGTACCTGAGGCACCTCTAGCAGCTGCCCTCTCCACCATGAGGATGACTTGGGGTCTTTTCTCCCCCTTCACCCCAACTTTCCTGTGGGTTTTCCTCCAGCCATGCTGCCAAAGTCAAAGCAGGCCCTTTGCAGACCTCATCCAGCAACCTGGAGGCACAAAGCTCTGGAAGAAGGTTTGCCCCCCACCAGGCACTCAGTCCTCTCACCTCCTCCACTCCTGTCAGATGATACGAGGGAGCCCAGGAGGAGGCAGGGCTCCCCTGTGAGCCAGCGGGCACCAAGCTGGTCCTCAGTGCCAGGGAACAGCAGGACGGGACAACACAAAGAGCAAATACAGCCACCATGAAAACAAACCTCTTCATGCCACAGAGCAGCACAGATCATGAAAAGCATCTTCTTACAGCCTGCCCCTTCCTTAACACCGCAGCAACCCATCAGAGACTATCTAGTGTATCTAGGAAGATGACTCTAGGTAGCAAATTTGGGGAATTCAGGCTTCCTGCTGGGTTGATTCCAGCCTGGCAGGTGAAGTGCTGCTTGGTCAATTGTTCCTTAGGAGGTGAAGTGGCTTTTGTGTCATAATTTGATGATACTCATTTATTTTGGGTCATGCTTTCCCCCCTCCTTTTAGCAACAACATAGGTGACCATCAATGCCTGGTCATGTCGGAACGTATCTAGCTTGTCCATGAGTCTTTAATAGCTCCTAATAAATATGATTATGAATGATTTAAAAGTCTTAAGCAAAATGGAGCATGACTGTGCTGGGTGTGTTACCCCCCGAAGTGTGCAAGCTCTAAGGAGAAACTGAAAAATCGAGAAAAAGGGAGAAGTTTAACACGATGCTGGCAGAGAGTAAAGTGAGGCTTTGCATGAGTGATGGCTTGTGGGAGGGCACATGGGGCTTTTGCAGAGTCTGGACGTGAATCCAGATCAGAAGGTATCTAGCTGCTCTCCAAGCCTTCTGGCAGTGCGAGTTTTGCACAAATAACAGCTTTCTCTCTCTCGCATCTGTCTTTAGGACCCCTCCTGAAGAAGGAGTGGGGGAAAAATCTCCGTGACGAAAACAGCATTACAAGAAAGGGCTGAGGGAAAGGGCTCGTGTCTCCCGCAGCCCCGCTTCTGGCCCATCCTTCTCCTCTCTTGGCAGGAGGAGAACATTAATGCTGGGGAGTGAGGAGATCAATGCACAGACCTTTCAACCAGCTCAGGGAAGGCACAACTGTGTCCATGCTCTTCAAAGGGCAGGTTCAGACATGTGTAGGTACAGCTAAGCTGGCTACGTTTCTGTGTTAGATAAAGTGTTTGATAAAAAACTGCCAAGTGTTTAAATAGCTGGCTTCGGAGTCTTTTTTTTTTTTTTTTCCCCTGGAGTTTGCTATTTTTTCTGCAGTACAACCATCCCAAGCATTTGGAACCCATCTGCAGTGACCATGCATCCAACATTGTCCAAAAGGACACGATGGAGGGATCAGAGATTTCAACTCCCTGTCCTCCGTGGCTCCTTACAAGCGTCACTAAAAGCACTCTTTTCAAACTCGCCCCACGATGAGGAGACACCGCCTTTTCCCCATCCCATCTCCACATTTCCATTTCCAGGTTTGCCCGCCAGCAGAGAGAACCGCTCGTGGAAAGACAGCCCTTCATCACTGCTGGTAAAACGCTGATTTTTTCCATGTCGTGTAGTGTCTGTGAAACACCACCAGGAAGCAAAACAGCGAGTGCCTTCAGAAATCCGTAGAGCAATTCTAGTCATAGGTCTCATTACAACAAATGGGCACTGAACTGAGTCTCGCGCGCAAAATTGATACATCTTTTCAGATGGACCTTTGTTCTCTGCAGGAATCCGACTGTTTAAATGAAAGAGAAGAAATATATAAGCAATTAAACCCCTTCGTTTTGTGGGATGCTTTCTTCCGAAGATAATTAATGTCCTAAAGACATCATCCGCAGCATATAGTAATGAGAAATACATAGTAGACCTGAGGAACTGGAGCTGCGCCCAAATCCTTGCTCTGCAAAAAAGCATATAGCTTACTTTCAGTGCAAAAATTGTGTCATATGGAACTTCTTGAAGGTCGATGACCGTAGGCTGCGGCAGCAATGTTAATCAGATTGAGGCTGACCTAATCAAAGATGTGAGGATTCGGCTTCGGCTCCGCTTGGCAGCGCGATGCCTGCTAATCCAAGTGCCACAGATGCTGAGACATTCCTTCATACGGTATGAGCCAAGTCCTGCGCACTGCCAAGTGCTTCCTCTGAAACTCATGGGAACCGGGAGTGTGTGGCACCTGGCAAGACCAAGCTTGCTGCAAAAACCCTTTGGAAAGGACAGGGTTTGCATACCAGAGCCTGGTGTAGTAAACTGACTGTGGCCCCAGTCTTGCCGTCTGCCAGCAAGAGCCGAGAGCGGGAAGATGGTGTAGGAAAGCTCGTAAACCGGGGTGGGGAGTCTGCAGCCCGAGCATTTACAGTCTGGAATTTCATTCATACAGCCCTGATCACGTGGCTCATTCTGCCATGGGTTTTACAATAAAATCTTGGCTAATGTGTTAGCAAAGCCTATTTTGCCTTGAGAAAGGAAGAGGTTCCCCACCACTGTTGCTGAAAAACATCAGATCCGTTGTGCAACTCTGCTGGGAAACACGCAGAGGTGCCCAGCAACTGCTTAGCCAGTCTGTGCCTAGACTTGGCATTACTTTGTAAGCACCACGAGAGGCCTGAACTTGATTAAACCTTCACACCAAATCCAGACAGAGAATGGAAAGAAGGCAGACTTTCCCTCTTCCACCTGTGAGCGCCAGTTTTTTAAGCTCCACCATCGAGATACGCAAAGCCAATCATGCTGATGGGGTCTGCACCAACATCTTAAGAGAAGGTCCCCACAGCTCGCCAGCACCTCAGGTCTGCAGAAGGCTAGCTCAGACTTTGCTGCAGTTGTGGTAGTGGCTAAGAATTCACAGATTCACAGAGTGGTAATGGTTGGAAGGCACCTCTAGAGATCATCTAGTCCAATCCCCTGCCAGAGCAGGATCATCCCAAGCAGGGTGCACAGGATGGCGTCCAGACAGGTTTGGGATCTCTCCAGAGAAGGAGACTCCTGGGCAGCCTGTCCCAGGGCTCCGTCACCCGCAGAGGGAAGTTTTTCCTCATATTGAGATGGAGCTCCCTGTGTTGCAGTTTGTACCTTGTACCAGCCCCTTGTGCTGTCCCTGGACACCACTGGGAAGAGTCTGGTCCCTTCCTCTAGACACACAACCTGATATTGATCACACACCTAGATATTGGTAAGTGTCGATCAGATTCCATCTCAGTCTCCAGGCTGAACAGCCCCAGCTCTCTCAGCCTTTCCTCATACGAGGGATACTCCAGGCCCCTCATCACCTTGGTAGCCCTCTGCTGGACTCTCTCCAGTAGTTCCCTGTCTATCTTGAACTGGGGAGCCCCGAACTGGACACAGAACTCCACATGTGGCCCCACCAGGGCAGAGTAGAGAGAGAGGAGAACCTCCCTCAACCTGTCGGCCACACTCTTGATGCACCCCAGGACACCACTGGCCGCCTTGGCTGTGAGGGCACACTGCTGGGCATGGAGAGCTTGTTGTTGACCAGGACTCCTGGGTCCTTTTCCACAGCGCTGCTTCCCATCAGGTCAGCCCCCAACCTGGACTGGTGTTGGGGTTGTTCTTCCCCAGGTGCAGGACCCTACCCTTGCCCTTATTGAATTTCATAAGGTTCCTCTCTGCCCAGCTCTCCAACCTGTCCAGGTCTTGCTGAATGGCAGCGCAGCCTTACAGTGTGTCGGCCACTGCTCCCAGCTTGGTGTCATCAGCAAATGTGCTGAGGGAACACTCTGTCCCATCATCCAGGTTGTTGATGAATATGTTGAATAAGACCGGACCCAGCACTGACCCCCCGTGGCACACCACTGGCCTCCAACAAGACTCTGTGCCGTTTCTCACAACCCTCTGCGCTTTGCCATTCAGCCAGTTCTCTGCTCACCTCACTGTTCAGTTACTGGAGAGGATGAGATCTCATGGGCAAGACCAGAGGCAGAACAAAAGAACCAAGGGCAGAACTACCTTGCCAGAGCTTTTGTTGATACTTTGTGTTTTGAAGCTCATCCCCTCAGGTATTGTCCTGAAAGCCAAGTTCGTGGGGTTTTTTTTAAATCATTCCAGCAGCACAATGCTGCTACAAACCTAGCTTTCCTGGCAGCTGACATCCTTTCTTACTGGTGATTCTTATCTCCGAGTTGAGCAAAGTACATTAAACATGCTTTTGCCTGACCTGGAAGCAGGTTGAGCTAAGAAGGAACTGGTTGGCCAGTGTGAGCTGCAAAGGAGATTACAGAAACCTTGCACCAGCCCTGCACAAACAACAGGCTGAGTGATTGAGCCTGCAAGAAGCAATAATCAGGGCTCACCTCAAAATATTTGGTACACCTGGTTTGCTGGGGATGTGACTAAACCTCTGGCACAGAGGTGTTGACGAGCTTTGGCACAGATCCCCGGCTATTTTTCTTCCAGCGCCCACCCAGGTCCTGGCACTTGCAGCTCAGCTTGGGACTGTCTGCTCTGGGTACAGTTGGGGGAACCCTGCTCCAGAAATCAGATATTTTTAGGTGATTCCTCGTGGAATCAGTGTGGATGCATGCAGTGAGCCCTATGCTACTTGGATTTTTCCATTGTCTCACCTACTCCAGCGCCCACGAGCTGGACAATGAGGTTTGACCTAGTACTGAAGACAAGTAACAAACAGACTGCAGCGCTCTGGAGCGTTAGAAGTCACTTTAAGCGATCTCTTATCTCCTTACACATTTACTGCACTATTTCAGCCTGTAGATCCCATTGACTGGTTTGCATACCCCAGTTTTTCAGGGGAAAACTTTTGGATTTTTTTTATTATCATATAATGCGAAAGTTTGATCCAAAATCTACTGCAAATGAGAGAATTGTATAGGAGGAAAGTGTCTTCTTCTGGTATGAGGGCCTTACACAACACAGCCACGAATGTTTTCTAGTAACGGCTGGTCCAAGGGTCCTACACGGACATGATCCTTGATTTACCTTTGAGACACCCAAAACAGAAGTGCTCTTTTGAGGATTTTCTGTAGGCCTGGATTGAGTGCCAGGGCATGCAGTCTAGAACTTAAATTTGGTGCCAGCCCTTAGCCCTTGGCATCAGAGATCAGTCTTGTCCCAGGAATTAAGTGGCAGTTGGCCAGGCGCTACATGACTGGCCACACACCACCGTTCAGTTGCATGTAGCGAAGCAGTGGTTGAAAATGGTGAATGCACATTGGACACTGCCTAGCGGCTGGAGATGTGGTGAGCCACGTCAAGTGTAGAGTATAGTGGTGGGCAAGTTCTTCCTCATTGGCCTTACCTCTCTAAGATGAGACTAACATCCCATTTTGGCTTATTTCTTGACATCCATATGTAAAAGTGGTGTCAGCTAAAGCAAGTCCTTCTCTAGACATATACAAAGTAATTTTGCAAGCAGCCTGCCTTTCCCCTGCACTGAAGAAAGTTCATAGAGCCAATGTGTAGGCTTTAAGTACAAAACCCCATTTTTTGACAGTTTAATCCGATGTGCCCAAGCTTCTTGCTGCACTTCAGTGCTGGGGAAGGACCTACTGCTCAGATTCAATTTCTCTGTAGAAAACCCAACATGTTTGATTCTATGATTCTTTTTTTGTCTGGTAACTCTGAATCAACTCAGCATGTTCTGTACTACATCATTCTGTACTACCTCAGGGAAGACATGATTTAGAATGACCTGCTGTCTCTAGGACTATGCATGTACCTGGCATGGGACACCAGCTTTGCCACTGGACTGATACAGGTCTATAGCTGACAGACCACAGAGCCAAGAGATGGTGGTGGGAAGCAGGATACACGAACTGTGCAGGAGTGATGGACCATGCACGGGATGTGTGTCCCCTTTGCAGTTGCCTCCAGAAAGTACCTACCAGCTGAAGGAAGTGTCTTGGTGAGCCATCAGCGATATTTTAGATTGAATATTTCTGATCAGCTAATGCCTTGCAAAACAGGGGCCAGAAAATCTAATTCTGGAGCTGCCACAGTCTGGCTCATAACTTGTGGTACAGTGCAAATGCTCTTACAAAGCATTATCCAGCCTTGGCCTGAAGCCTTCAGCAGCAAGGAAACCTGGCTTTGAAGCCTGCAACATTTTTTCTTAGCTCACTTTAGCTATGATGCCACTGATGGCCCCGTCTTAGGTGGTGCAAACCACACCTCATGTCAACACAGTTTACTGCGTGTATGCACATCAATGCACAGTGTCTGAGGAACCCAGGGCTTTACAGTGGTGACCACATGCATGTCTTTAACTGCGAGGAGACTGAATTGAACAGGTCTCTAGTCAGGTGGTTGCTGGCCACCATGACGTGCAGCAGGACAGTGGAGCAGGGGATGATGTGGTGGTTATCCACCGCAGCAGCTTTGGGAATGAATCTTACTTTATGCACAAAGTAATCTCTTGAGCATCTGTAAGTCCCACTGACACTCTGAATGATATTGAAGAAGGTTGGAAAAGAGAACAGGCACAGAAGCTTGGTCCTGCTGAAAAAACCAGCCATACTCCCATCAGCTTCACTGGAGCCAGGACGTTACCCCAGGACTCTCCTACCGCAAGCTGTTCTGCACAGATGGACCCCTGATTTTGTTCAAAGCTTTGCTGGTTTTCCTGGGGTGCAGATGGCTCTGAGATCTGCTGCATGGAGCAGGACTGGAGCAAGCGCTCAGAGGAAGCAGCCAACAAACGATGTCTCCAACTCGGAGGTGCTGCTGCGTGCTGCAGGGTGGCCAGTTGGCTTTGCAGACCCTACATCCTTCTGAAGCGTCCCTGCCTGAGGTGGCTGGGCCAGAGGGTATTAACCAGGACTCAGGAGAAGTCAAACCTGAGTGTATTCCTGAATACTGCTGGAAACTCCCTGGAGCTTTCAGGGATGACTTAGAACATTAAACACCTTCCCCCCCGCCCTCGCCTTAGAGTCCACCTTTTACAAATGTCACTTGGTGGAAAATAAAGTATCCTCTCTAATGCACGGTGAAAAGGTCAAAACCACTGCAATTTGGGAATAAGATACTTCCAACCAGGGCTTTCCTGGGGAAAACATTTCCCAGGAATTTTTGATGTTACCAACCCTTGGAAAGTACTGCGTGAGCCACGAGTCGTAGATCAGAAGGAAAAAAAATACAAAGATGTCTCATACGACCACGAGATGGCAGCTGGAGTCTGGGAATTTTTTTGCAGGCACAGTAGCTCCACTGGAAAACTGAGTCATTTGCCAACCGGGTTTTAAATCGCACAAGACAAGAGTCTGCATTTGGGAATATGCACCTGCACCGCTTTGGCTTTGAACACTTTGCGTGCGCGCTCGGAGCGGGCGAGCTCCGGAATATCTGATTACCCCTTTCATTTCCCAACTCCTCTGAGCCTTCCTCGATTAGTCACTATCAAATAAATGGTTTAACCAACGTAATCCCTGTTGATAGGAAAACAGCAGTGCATCTGGTTTAACACTGCCGTTACGATCCAGTCTGCTCCAACACCTAATCCAGCAGAGATCTGCGGCCAGATGCTCTGCCCGCCTCGTGCCACGACCACTTCTGTCTGCTGTTTCTCCCGGAGCTGTACTCTTTCACTCCCCTCTTTAAATGGCCGATTGTGCGTGTTGTTAATCGGCGGTTGTGTTTCATTCCAGCAGAGACCACATCTCAGCAGCAGTTTAAGCAAGCCCTAGGGTGCCCTTCTCTGCAATTCCATTCAGTTGGGCTCTGGCTCTGCACCGGTCCGTCACGCAGAGCTGCCCCCACCAAGGGTCAGAGGATGATTCACGTGCAAAGTTAAACACCCCTGGACGAAGGCAGCGTGAGGCCTGAGATTTCTCAACCTTGTTTAAAATCCTCACGGAAGCCAGAGAAATATGAACCAGAAAGTGGAGGTTTAGGTCAGAAATTAATTATGCCGGTAGAAGAAAGGAACGAGCATTTACATAGATGGATTTTAAGACCGTAGACGAAGCACATGCGGTGGTCAAGGTAGTAATTTGGAAGTCCTGCTGTAAAGGCATTTGGTCTAGAGCCAGCGTAGATGAAAAGTGTCAGTGCATTTGGCTGCTTTCCCCAGAAGTGACAGCATGGTGCGCTCGGTCCCCGCCTTGCGCAGCTGCTCAGCATATGCCAGTGCCGCACGGGACTCCTGTCCTTTGCATAATGGAAAATATGCTAATATTTCCATATTTCTGCCTGTGGGAGATCTCCACGTGATGTGCAGCTCTATTCACTCCGTTGCAGCTCTGGATTTCCCTGGCGAGCTGTTGTTTTCCCAGTTGGGGCGGTGATAATCAGACAGGCTGCTGCAGCACCGAACAGTTTCTCAACTGAGCCAGGTAACAGCACCTGCTGCCTCAGAACTGCCTTAGAAAAGCAAATTTTAAAAAGCTATTTGGTTTATGATTTGTGTTATTGTGGCACTCTGAGATGCTGCTTGACACAACTGGAGGAGGATGGAATGATTCACCCAGACCTCAAGCTAGGACAGACCTGCTCCCCTAAAGCCTGGTACCACCCCAAGCTGGACACATCGCCCATGACAGAAGAAAACATACCTCCTTCTCCTCCCTGTAGCACCTTGCTTTTAGATGCCAGGAGCTGAGAGTTCCTAGGAGCTGTCACGCTTCTCGCAGGAGCGGGAGGGGTTTCTTGGCAATCGGGAGGCGGTAGGAAACAGTCGCAGTGGGAACCCTGAGCAGAACAAGGAGGAAATTGTTATCGGCAGCAGAAAAAGGTGAAGAATCATCACAGCGATTTCTGCACTTCTTGAATGGTTTGGTTTGTGGGATGGAAACTACTCTGGGTGAATTTGTTTAGCGATCTTTCCTCTTTCTTAAGAGCGTAAGCTTGTTTTATAGGGCAGGGGAACACAGCCAGATATGAGCTGCTAGCTTCTTTTTTCCCTGACCTATCATGAGTTTAAACAAAGGTTTAGACCGAGCTAAAGCAAAGATGTATTTCTGAGCCTGATGGTTAATATCTTGCAGCTGCTCTTCTGAGGCCTGATGCGAAGACCAGTAATGTTACCAGGCACCTTCCCCTGGACATCAGAGGGCATTAGGATGGGATTTATGCATTTGGCAGAGGTTTTCTAATAATTTATTTAAACACTGAAGAGAGCAGTAGTGATTCAAGTCGGGTTGAGAGTTCAAGATTAGAGCTGTCCTGAGGGTCAAGTCCTGTGGGTTTGCATGTTCTTTGTAAATGGGGCACTAACCCTGTGAGCGATATGGTCCTCATGAGAAAGGGGCTGCCCCACTCTCCCCTCATCTTCAAAGCTGCTGTATCCCGGTGATGCCCCCTTGCTGCCCCTGGGGCTCTGTGGGCTCTCAGAAACCAGGTAGCAGAGCTCATGTGCTCATATGGATTCACAATGCTCCTGTCCTGTCGCTTTCAGAGCATTACCTATAGAATCACAGAATCATAGAATCAGTAAGGTTGGAAGAGACCTCCAGGATCATCTAGTCCAACCGCCTCCCGCCCACCGATTCCTCACTACACCATGTCCCTAAGTACCACATCCAACCTTTCCTTAAACACCCTCAGGGACAGTGACTCCCCCACCTCCCTGGGCAGCCCGTTCCAATGCCAATAGCCAGCAAACTAACTGTCCCTGGACCCAGGCAAACATCAGCTTCTTGAGATGATTCACCTGTTCAATCTGGGTCTGTGTGTCTTGATGTGAAACTGGTTCTGCAACCAGGAGCTAGAATGCCAACTGATGCACCATGCAGAAGGAAGAGGGAATTAAGAGAACAGGGATAGTGAACCGCAAAGCTTGAAAGCCAGGAGGTGGTTAAAGAAGATGCAGAAGCAAAGGATTCAATGGACAGGAGATAATGGAGGTTTGGGTTGTGTGAAGATTGAAGGAGACATTGAGAAAATTTAATCATAGAATCATAGAATCACAGAATCATTAAGGTTGAAAGAGACCTCCAGGATCATCCAGTCCAACTGTCCCCCCACCACCTATTCCCCACTAAACCATGTCCCTAAGTACCACATCCAACCTTTCCTTAAACACCCCCAGGGACGGGGACTCCCCCACCTCCCTGGGCAACCCGTTCCACTGCCCGACCACCCTTTCCCAGAATAAATTTCTCCTCATCTCCAACCTGAACCTCCCCTGGCGCAACTTGCAGCCATTCCCTCTTGTCCTGTCACTGGTTATCTGCGAGAAGAGGCCGACCCCCAGCTCACCACAACTTCCTTTCAGGCAGTTGTAGAGGGCAATAAGGTCTCCCCTGAGCCTCCTCTTCTCCAGACTAAACAAACCCAGTTCCTTCAGCTGCTCCTCATAAGACCTCTGCTCCAGTCCCTTCACCAGCTTTCTTGGACATCGTAGAGGCCAGTATCTCTCTGCAGTGCAGCTGCTGCAGGCTGCAGTGACGTCCCTGGGAATGCAGCTCTACTGCTTGCCCAGGCAGTGCCTGCTGCGAGATGGGACACTGGAGAAGGAGCGGGCCTTTGCGCAGCTAAACCAGAGGATCTGCTAAAATGCTGAGGCTTTTGGGTCCCCCTCAGCATTCCCTAAGCCCCCATCCCCTGCTGCTCAGTACAAGGAGATGTGTGGTGACTCATGCACGCATGCGATCACAGCAGTGCATGTAGGTGTGAACTCACAGATGCGGAAGGATCTCTGAGCACAGCTAAACTGACCCGGCTGAGCTCCCACAGCACAGATGCAGTGAGCAGGTCAGTGGGAAGAGGCATTGGCTGTAATGCCCCAATTATATCTGCTGCTGGAGAGGACCCAGCATGAGACTGCTGGAGTGCTGGTAGGACCTGAGCTGAGGGTCCCTGAGCAAGCATGAACCTGGGGCAGGACTGGCGGTATCCTTCACAGAGACAGCACGTGCACAGGAACCATTTCCCCTCATGGAAAACTGCAACAACTGCATGTGAGACTATGAATTGAGCATGGATTTGGCAAACCAGTGGGTGAAAGACTTGGGAGGACCTGGACAAAGACATGGAGCTGCTGGAGCAAGGCCAGAGGAGGCCCCGGAGATGCTGCGAGGGCTGGAGCCCCTCTGCTCTGGAGGCAGGCTGAGGGAGTTGGGTATGTCCAGCCTGGAGAAGAGAAGGCTGCGGGGAGCCCTTGGAGCCCCTCCCAGTGCCTGCAGGGGCTGCAGGAAAGCTGGAGAGGGGCTGGTTGCAGGGCAGGGAGGGCCAGGCCAAGGGGAAGGGCCTGAAGCTGCAGGAGGGGAGCTGGAGCTGAGCTGGGAGGCAGCAATCCTTCCCTGGGAGGGTGCTGAGGCCCTGGCACAGGGTGCCCCGAGAAGCTGTGGCTGCCCCTGGCTCCCTGGCAGTGTCCAAGGCCAGGTTGGATGGGGCTTTGGGCAGCCTGGGCTGGTGGGGGGTGTCCCTGCCCATGCAGGGGATTGGAACTAGATGGGCTGGGAGGTCCCTTCCAACCCAAACCATTCTATGATTCTATGACCTCCTGGTTTTAAGACCCTTGAGCATGCAAAGAGCAGCTCTTTCACGCAGTGTGATCTCTTGAAGCTGTCAGAGCAGCCAGGTGCTTTTCAACCACTAGTACCTTGTTGGGATGTCACTTCTGCAGCCTGGCTGAGGGAAGAGCTCCTTTGGCCCGGAGTGCAGAAGCTGGGCTGCTATGGGTGCTGCCTAACCAGAGGCAGGCTTGCAGCTGTGCCCAATTTGCGTAGGGGCCTCAGGATCGTAAACAGAGCTAAAAACTGGGACATCCCTGAGAGTTTGTTTCCATAGTCATCCCCAGCCATAAGTGCCGAGACAGCGATTTCTAAATCACAGCCTCCAGATTTCTTTCTGGCGGCTGTCTGGGTCCCTTTCTCATTGCACACTTTCAGTTTCTCAGTGCCTGTTCACAAATTCCTGTGCACAGCGCGGGACGAGCGTGTAGACCCAGGGTCTGCCGTGAGCAGGGCTGTGTCACCCAAAGCAGTTTAGAGGCGCTGAAAGCAAGAGGAGCAAACGGAGCCGTTCCCAGTCTCTGGGAAACTGGTTATCGGTTGATTTCTTCTCCGAAGATGTGCCCTTTGGTGCCACTCCGTCACCTCTTTCCAGCAGCAACACGTAGAAAGATAAATCAGTGTTTTCTCGGCAGTGCCCATGGCTGGAGTGAAGTTCCTGGTGTGGAAACAGCACCCTTGCCTTGTCCCTTCAGCCATCTGAGAAGAGTGCACTCCTGCCATCTCATGGACGTCTCGGAGAACAAGGAGGAATTTCTCAACAGGAAGAGGGGATTATGATGAATTCTTCTTCAAATCTATCTCAACAATTGAGAATTTAGCTAAGTATTAAACAGATTAATTATTTTTTTCCCCTTTATTCAGGCTTTTGATTATGCAGTTGTCATAATGAACTCAATGTGGTCGTTTCCGATTTGGCCCCGTAGCATCTGGCAGGGAGCCTCCGTCTGAATGCGAGCCTCACTGCATCCAGATTTGATTCCTTTTCCTTGGCACGGCTTTCCCTCCTGCTGATGGAAGCTTTAAAGAAAAAAAAAATACCATGACATCTGAAACACTGCCAAAAAACATCAACATGCTTTCTGGCTGCCATCTATTGTGCAATGCAAACCTCTTAAGATTTAATATTTCTAAAACTGTGGTGCACCTGCTTGCAAGAAAAAACTACCTTGTCACATGATGGCATGTTTTGTTAAATCACTGTTTTTATTTATTTACTAGGTTCAGAATGTGGGCTTCTTCCCTTTTTCCCCTTTTTTTTTTTCCTCCTTCACCCCAAGATTTTTTCATGAAATACTCCTTTCTGTTTGAACCATAATCCGTAATTATATGATGCATTTCCTGCCCTCTGGTATTGACAGATCCTTGTCTTCTACCTGTGGTGAGAGCTTCGACGACTGGGTGCATTTGGCTGTGTCCCGAAGGCACTGCTGCCCACTGTCCCCAAGCACCAGGTAAACCCCAGCTTGGCCCATCTGGGAGATTGCCAGTGCCTGCAAGGTCACGTTGGTTCAACCAGCTCTTCACTACCTGCCGCTGGACTGAAGAGGGCTCTGCTGTCTGGCCAAAGCAAGCTCTTCTGGCTGCCACAAAAGAAAATTTCTTCTCTTGTTTGATTTTTTTTTTTCCTGGTTGCTTTTCAAGGTAGATTTCAGCTCCACAGGTGCTTTGCTGGGGTGGGAATCTGAGACAGAGCTGGATGTCGCAGGTGGGCCAGGAGAGCTTGGAGTGGCGAAGTCTCCTGAGAAATGTGTGGGATCCCTTCATTTTGCTTTCACCTGTTAGATCAAAGTACTGCTCAGCGATAACGTCTAGCAAGTCGCCTTCCAGGTGTCACAGAGATAAGGCGCTTTGCTCAGGTTACACTTACCTGTTGCTAGCGCTCGCTGTCACTAGAGCAAGCACAAACAATGCGTGCTCGCTGCTGGGATCCTTCCAGAAAGGCCTTTTCCTAGTTTTCGGAGGGGTGGCAGCATGGTCTCACCTCCATCTCCCTTTGCCCAGTCATTTCTCAAGACCCTTCATGCTTCTTGTGCCCTTAGAAGGTGGCACAGAGGGGAAGGTTCTCCATAAATAACCAAAAAGCCACGTTGTTTTGCTTCGCCCAGTATCCGGCAACTTGGCTCATGAGAGAGTTGGAACTGTTGAGTTACAGCACCTAGGGATCCCCATCACCTTTACGGTCACTGTTTTCTTCATTGCACTTGCCCATTGCACGATGGCAAGGAGCAGAGATCCCCTGGGAAACAAATGCAGCCTCTTTTCTTACACGTTTGGTCCCTTTCTGGAGTGTTTAAGCAGTTAAGACCATGGTGGGAGGCTCTCAGGGGAGGGTAGGAGCTCTGGGCATCTGGCCTGTGGCTGCCAAGCTCCTGGCTTACTCTGGCCTGTCAGCTCCTTCCTCTCACAACCCACAAACTGCTTTTGATTCTCCACAACTGGAAAGGCAAAAGTGCTTGTTCAGGTTTCTTCTCCTCTCTGGTCTTTGGGAGAAGGCTTGTGGGGAGCTTTTGGGTTGGATGCCCGTAGGAGCTCTAGCTGAAAGAAAAGAAAAGAAGTCCCCTGTTGCTCTGAGGTGCTCCAGAGAAAAGGATCTCAGCAGCTAAACGTGGTGACTGCAGGTTCATTTGGAAGGGTCAGAAATAGCAGTGTTTCTTCCATCCATTTTACAGGTGGAGCTGAGACACAGAAGACCAAGGAGACCTGCCCAAAGTCCCGCAAGAGCCCAGTGGCAAAATTTGGCTCCCCAGTCCCTTCTGTGTAGGTGTTAGCAGCTTCCAGTGTCTGATCTCTAGCAACAAACCGAGGCGAGGAGGAGTTCACACTGCTGCTCCGAGCCTTGTGTCTGCTTTACTGTCCCCTGTGATATTTAATTAGGAGGACACGGGCAACCTCTTCCTCGCTCTTGGCTGTGAGCTGTTGTAAGGGTGGGTGGCAGCCTGCGGTGACAGACAGGCTCCCAAACCACCTGGTGCTTTCAGCAGCTGCTGAATAAATGGAGGCCCTTGCAAAGTTTGTCAATATTTATCCTTTCTGCATATAGCAGATGAGTGTTAGCTAATTACAGGCTGTACCACCACAGACAGGCAGGCTCTGGTTGCGTGGAGCCGGGCTTGCCAAGTGTCCTCACTGATGTCGCCTTCATCAGCTGTGCTCGCTAGTAAATGAGCCACTTCAGCTCCCTGTTCGCCTCTATGGAGGGGCTGGGAATTATCTCACATGGCTGCAGACTTTCTCACACGATCCAGAACAGCGTGGTGGTACAGAGATCACTGCGGGAGGATGGAACTTGCTCTTCGGTGGTCTGAAAAACACACTGAACCTCCGGAGAAATGCAGCCTGCCCTTGTTCTTTGAGTTGGCCAGATTCTCTTCCACAGGCTGATGGTGACCGTTTTTGCCCCAAACCAGTCCCGCCTGTTCTCTCCTCCATAAAAGTGGAAAGACTCTGCCTAGGTCCATGCCCCAAGCATGGCTGTTTGGTGTGTGTAGGGGGGTCTGGAGATGCCCAGACATGAGAAAAGCATCCGCCTTCCCCACAACCAACTTTAGTCTCCCCAGAACACCTCCCAGCTTCTCCCTTCCCCCTACCTGTGGAGACCATGTTCTGCTGCTGCTGCTGGTGGTGGGACAGTTTGGTGGATGCTTTCTCTGGGCATCCCACGGGCGTAAGCCTGACTCTCTGCGCGCTCGTTGTCCCTGAATCGGTGCCTTGGAATGACAGTGAGCCAAAGGGAAGATCTCCCCTCCTGCCTTTTCCATCCTGCACTTGAGCAGACACAACATTTCTCTTCGTCCGCCACGGAACAGCACAGGTCCCAGTTCCCATGTTGTGAAGCCCTCTGCCATAAATCAGGCTGATAGGTTTATTCTCTACGTAATGGGAAATTATGACAAATGCAGCTGTATAATCTAGTTAGTAACTCACCATAATGACTACTTCTGGGGTGATTTATGGGTTTTGTCATCTGTGAGCTTTCAGAACATTAGAGATTACATTTTTCACACTTTTTGTTGGAATCTCAGTTTATTAGACTTTACTGCAGCATTAATCACTTGCAGCACAACCCCGGACTTCACAAATGTATCAGATCAGCACGAAAAAGGCAGAGAAAACAAGAACTGTTGTGAATTAATGAGCCGGGTAACACATGTCCCACAACCAGCGATGAAACAACCTGTGTTCTTCTTCAAGCTGCAACAGAAAGCCCTGAAGTCTCTGATTTTCTTTTTTTTTTTTGTCTTCACATAACGCGAGCAGCGGCAAAGAACCGAAACACCACAGCCAGGCTCGAAACCTGAAAGATCTGTGAGGCTGAGTCTATTTTAATTGATGGTAAAATGATGTGTGAATCTGTCCTGAATGTTCAAATAAAGAAGATTGATTCCCGGTTATAATATGGCTTATAAGCAAAACACTGGGATTATATGGGAGAAATGCATGTGTCGTGAAACAACCGATAAATCAGAGAGACAGTTCCAAGGTCTACTGCGAAGGTCTGGGAAACGTTCAGGGTTGCCATCTATGGAGTTTAGTGCAGGATAAACTGGACCAAAAGGCTAGGATTACCCAAATTGCTCTGGTTTATGCTGGGTTTTTTGGGTGGTTTTTTTTTGCAAGAGGCCAATTCAGATAACACTTTACAACACTCCGGGAAATACGTTGAAAAGGTCGCCATGATCCATCAGAAACAAGCAGAGGGGAAGGCTGGGTGTGATGCAACATGTTCCTCACACTGGGAGAGAGCGAACAGAGGGTAGCCCTGTTTTGGGGTAAATAAGCCTGGTTCAGGGAGGCGGCTCACACCCCAGCTCAAACTTTGGCTGGCAAAAGCCTTGGCATGGCTGATGGGCAGCAGCACCGGCTGGCTCTGGTTTTTGATGGGTGGGTAAGATGATCTGGAGGTGGTGAGGAGTATCTCTGTTCCCTGAGCACCTGGAGAGCTGCAGACACTGGTAACTGATAACGGCACCGGTCAGGGAGGTGACCTGGGGTTGGTGAACTAGTCCTGGTGTCTCCTTTCTGCTGCTTCTTTCTGCTAAAGATAACAGCCTGTTACCAAGCTCTTCTTGCTGAGGAGATAAATGATTGGTGAGATTTGGTGCTGCGTGCCCCTGTTTTTTTTGTCTGCACTTCTTCTCTGCTCAGTGGCTCAGCAAGATTGGGCCAGAATGGAGGGGTTCGGGGTCTCAAAGCTGGCACTGAGATGGACAGGCAGAGCAGCCAGAGGTGTCACAAACCTTCTGCCAAAATACAGCCCTGCTCCTTTAATGTAGGAAGGGGATACTGAGCTGCGCCATGAACGTGCTGATATCGACGCGATGGCACAGAGCTCAGGGCAGTAAGTCTTCAGAGGAGAGGCTGAGTTTCTTTGGATGCTCAGGGAGCAGCTCAGGCACAAACCTTTACGTCTTCTGTGAGCCAGGGCTGCTTTCTTACCCCCTTTCTCCTTTACTACGGGAGTACCAGAGACATGGGGCTACACAGTCCTTCATCCCTCCATAAGACTGCTAGTCCCATCATAGGTTGGTAACCCTCCACAGCTGCTAACCCCATGGATGTTTTGGTGTTGGGTCTTTGCTGGGAGATAAAAAGGTGTAAAATGAAGCTCCAGAGACGAGTAGGTGTCCTGGAAGCTGGCCAGACCCCACCTAACTGGGGGATGCTTGTGTGGCCGCCTTGATAACTTATGGGACTGTGCATGGAGAGTCATCTGTGGAAATGTGGATAACCCCTGATGAGCGTGAAATGCAGCCTTGTGCTAGCAACAGCTTGGCTGAGCCATCTCTAAAACAAGCCCCAGCTATGAGTCTTTGCTGCCAGGAGAAACAGACTCCATCCTTCATTAAACCAGAATCTTTTTTTTTTTTCTTATGAGGAACACAAAGGACCACTCTCATTTATTTTAAAAGTTTTTTTATTTTATCTTGTTTGAATAGCACACAACACCCGTTGCATGATGAAACGTTAGATATTGCCAGTGTGTGGCATCTGCAATCAGACGTAAATGCTGTAGAATCTCCTTTTGGAGCTTTGGAGATGTGGGAAGCAGGGGGTCAGGTCCTTCAGTGACCGGAAGCAGACGGGAGACTGGCACCGCACAGCCACAGAAGGTGACACATACCACGGCCAGATCTTCCCCAGCAGGTAAAAGCAACTTTGCTTGTACGTATCGTTTTGACTGTAAAATCCACAAAAGGAGACAAAAATGTGCTCCTTTCTTTCTATCTTCAGCTTCATGAAGGTTGGGAAAGACTTTTCCATGAGTTTGATGCACCCGTTCCAGGCTTCGTGCACCGATTCTGGTCCTGAGCGGTTAAATCTCTGGCTCGCAGGAGGCCACGCCAGCTCAGCTGCAATTCGGTGCTGCCCGCGCAGAAATGTATGGTTTTGAGCTGCCTGCAGAGGGGGTGGGCAGAGGCAGCCTTGCAGGGCAGGCAGGCAGCCAAGGGCGTGTAGGCAGGGCTGGGAGCATCGCTTGTGTCTTGCTGGGAAAACGTGGTGGCCAGAGGTTGAAGGCAAGTAAGGAAGCAAATCCAGGTTTTGGCGGCTCTTCAGGCATCCAGGTTGAAGCGGTCAGTGTGGCGAATGTGGAAAAGTGGAGAGTTCAGCGGATAAACCTCAGCACGTGTCATTCTCTGCAGGCCTAGGATGATGTCAGCAGTGTCTCCATGGAGGCAAGCAAGAAGAGCATCCCAGTGACTACAAAGTTGCAGGTGCTCACATCAGTTATCGTCTTGAGCCCAGGGGACCAGTCCGCCCGGTTGAAGCCTGCTCCTCACCGGTGCCTGTCCATCTGCGCAGTACTCAGCGAAGTCTTGCTTCAACTCAACCCTCTGCTCTCTGCATCAGCTGTGCCAGGCCAAAAATAAGGTCAAATCCCAGGTTCAGCCTACGTGACGTGGGAAAGACTTTGGCTTTGATCACCACAGAATCACACAGAATCACGGAATCACAGAGGTTGGAAGGGACCTCGAAAGATCATCTAATCCAACCCCCCCTGCCAAGGCAGAACCACCTAGAGCACATCACTCAGGAACACGTCCAGTCGGGTTTTGAATGTCTCCATAGAAGGAGACTCCACAACCTCTCTGGGCAGCCTGTTCCAGTGCTCTGTCACCCTCATGGTGAAAAAGTTTTTCCTTATGTTCACCCGGAAACTCCTATGCTCCAGCTTGAACCCATTGCCCCTTGTCCTATCGCTTAGTGAGACCGAGAAGAGCCTGGCTCCATCTTCCTGACACTCACCCTTAACATATTTATAAACATTGATGAGGTCACCCCTCAGCCTCCTCTTCTCCAAGCTAAAGAGACCCAGCTCCCTCAGCCTTTCCTCCTAAGGGAGATGTTCCACTCCCTTGATCATCTTTGTGGCTCTGCAGTGCCCTCTAGCAGTTCCCTGTACTTCTTGAACTGAAGACAAGTTCAAGAAGGACAGGGAACCTTGACCACAAGCACGTGATGGCCAGTTACCTATCCTCAGAGAGGCTGTAGGCTTTGCGTCCAGATGTGACCGATGGATGGAGAATGCAGGACATGCACTCAGAAGAAAACCCCAAAAAGCACCTTGCAGCATCAGACCTTTAGGTCTAAGCAGTGTGAGAGGGACAAATCCAGCTCAGAGCTTCTCAACCCGTACCCATTGATTCTCAGGAGGAGAGTCAGGGCTGGGATGGGGAGCGGGAAAAGATCTCAGTGTGCTGCTCTGGTTGCTGCTGGTGCAGGCAGCCGTGCGTGCACCTCCCCAGCTCTCCCTTGGTGGCAGGAGCCCACCAGTCTTGCAGTACTCTGGCACAGACAGGGAGGCCCAGGCTGCTTTGGGCAGCTGCCCGATTTTCCTGTGCCTCAGGCCGGCCCGGCTGGATGCTCTCAGCTCCGACGCGGTCCGGAGAAGAGAAAACAAGAGGCATTCCTGCCGTGTGAGGGGGAGCGCAGGGAGCAGAGTCGTCACGCAGCGCCGTACGTCATGTCCCGCTGACAGATACTGGCTGCAGCGGAGAAGCTATAAACCAAAAATAGCCCTTTTCCCGCACACATGAAATAAATAGATGGGAAGACATATGTGCACCCAAACCTCCACGTCCTGTGGTGTGCTGCGCAGTGCCCTGGCAGAGAAGCTCAGTGCCTGGATGGGGGGTGCACTCGCTGACAGCGCAGGAGCAAGCCAACCTGGGCTGATCTGACATCTCCGTACCACGTGTGCCATCCAGCGTGGTGTATGCCAGCTCTGCAGCACCATGTGCATCTCCCATCTTCTGCCACCTCTGGGCCCTGTCCCCATCATCTCAGACACCTTCTCCTCCTGGAAGCTGTTGCTGAGAAGTCCCATGGAATGCTTTACCTCTATTTTCCTTGCACCACAGAGCAAAATGTCCCTGTGCTTGCTGGCACCTTGCTATTGCTCTACTGAAAGCCTGTTTCTCCCTTGCTTCTTCTCCTCGCTTTTCTTGGGGGAAAACTGTATTTTATTTCCAGCTAGGGAAAATGGAGACCAGTCTTCATCCCGAGCCCTGAACACCGGGGAGTACACCATAGGTGGTGGCCCTATGCCCTTAAAATTGCTTTTTCCCCATGCCTGTGGCTCCATGTCTCCATCCACTCCCAGCCCAGGGGTGCTGGGTTGCCTCCTCTGCCAGAAAGAGGAGAAAATTAGGGGTGAACTAGTGAAAAGGCTGCGTTGCAGCTCAGGTCGATGGATCTGCTCCGAGGTCGAGGAACTGCTGCTTTTGCCAGCGAAAAGAGCCCAGATGTTTTCCAGTTTACAGAGGCAAGCTCGCCGAATGCAGGTTAGCACTATCAGAGTCCGCGTTTGCAGCGGTGGGGACCCCCTCTTTGCGAAGTCCCTGGCATAAAATATACGCTGTGAAACGGGAGGTCGGAGTGCTGAAGTGATTTAAGAGCCTTTGCTCCGACTCAAGGATTTTGAAGGGGTCTTCGTGTTTGTTGCTGTTTCTGGGTTCTAATATCAATGAGAGAATTAAATCATTATATTAAAACATCAAAACACTAATGCTTTGTTTTCATTGGCATGAACCAAAATGATCTAACTCAAAAGCCATGAAATATCAGCCTTTTTTTTTTTTTTTTTTGCCGATGAATAATAAGATCTCTGGCTGCTTGTGATAGTAAATTTAATAATGTCAGTGATTTGAAAGGTTTGAGTCCTAAAAGTGAAGAAATGTGTTTTACCCCCTCCATCCTCTGCCTTTTGCTCCCCCCTGCCCCCCCTCCCAACTACTGTTGGGAAGTTTTGTGGTAAATAAGCCAAAATGCATAGATTAGAGCCCATCGGTCTCACACACCAGGTGAGCGCCAAGCTCTACGTGCCCGGTGCAAACCCCCATCTCCCAGGTGGTCTGAATTTGCTTATAGCTGGGTCCTGTACGCAGATTTAATATTTCATAAGCGCTGCTCCATCTCATGCCTATATTATTGACACCACATGGAAGTCAGGAAATTGGTTCTTTCTGGGAACAGTTTGCAGAAATATGCAGCCTGTCAGCTCCTTTCTCATGGGGTGCATTAACAGAGGGGCTCGCAATTACAAGTAATGAACCTTCTCCAGATGTCTGCAGTGACTCAGCTCCAACTTTATCTTCGACGTACGAGGTGGACTTGACAAGATGGATTATTTGTGGATATAATATAATAACTTTGCAAAACGTGGAATTCCCAATTATTGCAAGGCGGGCGAAGCATTCGGTAGGAGAGGGAACACCAAGGTTTACCCACTGGGTAAACAACAACAACCGAAAAGGAAATAAGCCGTGCCGTTTTCCCCTCTTGAATCGACAAATGTTCCCATGCTGTTTTAATTCTTCCTCTTTACGATACCGTTTATGTTACACACATTAAAGTTAAGTCATGTCTTTAATAAGATGGAAACTGGAAGTGAGATTTTGAAGGAAAAGGAGCTCGGCATCCTAAATTTACTCTGCGCTTGGAGAGCACAGAAAAACAACAGAAAGGATGGGATATACCAAAGAAAGCAATTTTAATTGTCATCTTCCATGGAAAATTGAATCCAGTCGTTCCCCACCGCTGTGAGTGCCAACGTACTGTGCTATATATGGCTGGGCGCTTATTTTAGCAATTCAGCTGTACAGAAGAAGTGTAACCAGAGTGAAATTTCTTGGGTAGAGTTCTAGCTGCAAATGATGCATAGGGTTTCTTGGGTTATAAATATTGAACTGGGTATTTCAAGGCCTGCCTCAAATAATTGGGACAAATCTGTTTTACTTTGGGTTTGGTTAAGAGCGATAATTTCATGCTGATGCCCTCCGAACGCACACTTGTCAGGAGTGGATAAAGAGATGCTGAATTATCCTTCTTTTAAATCACAAGTCTCCTGGTACCCAAGTTGTAAGACTGGGGTCTCCTTGGGGAAGAATTTGTATATCTTCTTGGGCTGAGCTGCAGGTTTGTTTGATGTGGATCTTCAAGATAAAATTACTGCTCTCCAGATGTTACAGTTTAAATGTTTGTACATAGGGATTTCCTTGGTTGTGGAAGAGAGGAGACTCAAAACAGACTCGATCATTCATGCATCTATTTCTAGCACATGCCTCACTATGTTTGAGGAGGCGAATGTCAAGAGGAGCTTTTATAAACAGGCCTTTCTTTCTCAGAGCGCAGTTTGTTTACCGGGTAACGTGCGGAGCAGGCTTCTTCAGGGCTAACAGCAAACTGTTGATTTAAACTATCACGCCTCTCCCACCGGCTCCAAAAATCTTTCTTTCTGGTCAGGATGATAAAACAAAGGGGGAAATTCTTCTCCCTACCTGTTGCCTGCCGAGGGTGAGATGTGCTCTGCCTGCATCCCCGCTGGATGCTGTGGCAGCTTCTGTGGTGGCTCTTTCCAGGCGTGGGAATGGCCGAGCTCTGGGGATGCTGGACCCTGCTGGGCTGCGGGTTGTGGTGATCGGAGAAACCCTGCTCCCATCCCTGCTGCAGCCAGGCTCTTTGCTCCTCTGGGGGTCTCCCTGTGCTGCCCCTGACGCTCTGTCAGCCCCATGCCATGTGCTGCCTGTCACCGGGGTGTTGTGGGGACCTGGATGGGAACGAGTGCAGCTCCGAATGCATTTTCTGGCTGCATCCTCTGCATTCCATCCATCTTGCAAAGCAAAACACAGCCGGGATATCAAATTTAAAAATGCCAAACACCATACCGTCAGCCAGCTGATAGGAGGGGAAGACCAACGTTACGGGTTTCTCTACAAGAAGAGCTCGCTCAGTATCACAGCGGCAGGAGACAAGCACTGCTGGCACTCCTTGGGAAACTGGTGCCCATTTGGGAAGGAGCAGAGGGCTTCCCCAGGCAGTTTTGTGCCAGGAAGGAGACTCTTCATGGGTGTCCTCAGCAATTTGGGACAAAAACGTGTCTCAAAGCAGCAACAAGCATCTGCGGAGACACAAATGACTTCAAAGGGAACAAAAGCACATCAGCGTGGTTGATAATTATCAAAAGGAAAAGCCAGCCTTTTGTAAATAAGAAACAAATAAAGCCCACTGCAGGATGGGACCTATCCTGACGCCAGTTTTGGTGGCATTGCATGCAGCAGTGGGGGAGCAGGGCTGGGGTCCCCTCTCTTGAGTGTCTGTAGAAGTCAACGTAAAGGGTTGTGTTGCTTACACGGGAGCGTGGGGCTAGCTCAGCAGTCATTATTCTCATCTGGTCATTTGTGGTGGCCTTGACATCCCAAGTGATGGCTCTGTCAGGATGGAGATGTGGAGGGGGGGTTAACCTCTTCACCTCCATGTATCTACAAACCCCCTTTTTGACAAGAATTCAGAAATTTGGGGAAGAATAGACAACCCTATTAAAGAGCGGGGCAGAGAAGAGGCAGGGGCAGAGGGATGAGGAACACAGTGGTGGAAAGGAGAGCTGCCCTGAAGTCATGCCCAACCTTCTGTGCCCCACAGCAAGGTGGGGAAGGGTCTGCAAAGCCCAGTTTGAGATGAAAGCACAAAGCCACCACACTTCTCCCCATCTTCCCAGGAAAGAGGGAAGGCATCCGGGTGTGAGCAACACATGGAGCTGCAAAACACACCCCTGCAGCAACACGCTCCCCTCTCCCTCCTTTTCCATGCACGCAGCTGAGCAGCTCCGAGCCGGCACCAGCAGCCGCAGACGAGGCGGGCCTGCTGCGTGCAGCCACCTGAGGCCGGTGCACGCGGAGATTTCCAGCCAGAGCATCTGGGGCTCAGGCTGCCTCTTTCCGGGCACATCGTCTCTCTCTCTCTATGGTGGTGGTCTTGGATGAGCCTGCGGCTCCGCTGTGCAGCATCTGCCCTCGAGCAGGGCCCTCGCTGCCGGCCCCAGGGCGCGAGCGGGTGGACCCATCGGATGTTTCCCAAGTGGCTCAAGGCGTTTGTAGTGAGAAAGGAATGTTCTTCCTGTCCCGCCCCATCCCCTTTCAAAGCCCTGCATTTCCCAGCCAGCCATATGACTCCCTTCCCAATATATTCTTCCCTTCAGCTGTATTTTACTTTTTAAGAGTTTTTTTGCTAGCCTGTAGTAATATAGGCAGCCTTTGTGCTACGCTCAGGAGAAACATTCCCCTGCTAAGCCCCATGGGGGAGACCTGACCTCCTCCCACCTTGCCCAGGTGAGTGGTTCACTTGCAAAGCTCACGTGGACACCTTCATGGCCTTTTCGGATACAGCCCTCAGGTCATCCCCTCTCAGGCAGGTTCAGTTGGGCAGCTGAGACTTGGGCTTTTGTACTGGAGTAGCAAGAAATCTGGTGGTCTGATGATCTTTGAGATGGCACTGCAAACTAGGCACAGCAGTCTGCATCCGGAGGAGGAAGGAAAGTCGAGACTGTTCGGTTTTGTTGTTACTGCTGCAAAAGTTTACCCCCTCCTTCTCAGCAGCCAGAAGATAACACACATTCACCCAGCCGAGGGAACAGCGTGGGGAGGAAGGAGAGCTGGTGGTGGTGCTAGTGACTGTCCTCCTCAAGGTGATCTGGTGTGCATCATGATGACTGTGCTCCAGCCCTAGCAGGCCCCTGCCAGCAGAGCTGGTCTGGTCATTGCTATGAGCTCCTGGGATGTGATCCAAGGTTTGTTGCAGTGCTACAGATATCAAGTCCTGGCTGGCCAGGGGATGCGTTTGATAAATTGAAGGGCTGAGGAAGGTAACAAGCCAACAAAAAAGAAATAGGAAGCAGAAGGCGGGCTGTAGCCCAGAGACATGAGCTTTCCCAAGCTGGGCAAGCAAAGACTGTTGATGCTGCAGGATCTTAAACTTACCTGTGGATGACAAGAAGAGGCCTCTTTGTTTGGTCTAATTCTGCCTTTTGCTTTCAGCTTCTAATGAGTTTTCAAGGCAGAATATACAAGAAACTCAGCTGCATTTTTGCTATTCCCCAAAAATCCTCTACAAAACATCACCCTGTGGTTCTCGGTATTACAGTTTTGGGTGTGGAAATCTTTGGTGTGTGCAGGTGCTGACAAAAACAGTGGGAAAGTCACAGCCTATAACTTGAAAGCTGTGTTTTACGGTGGTTACAGTGACCTGACACGTGTGTGAGAGAGGAGGTTTGAACCCCTTCTCAATATCCGCTCTAATGTGACTACGGTTCCCCAAAGAGCAAGATCTTCCCTGAGAGACTCCCACAGGGTGAAATGTTCCCAGACTACAGCCAAGGGCAGGGGTTGTATTTGAATTGGAGGGTAAGGAGCAGATTGACTCAGCCATACCAGGTGCTCGACAAGCAGCTTCACTGCAGACATCCTTCACTGGTTTTTCGGTAGCTGCACATGGCCATGCAGTTGCTGAATGCGTTCTTGTGACCACCCCATGCAGAGCACTCATCTCAAAGGATGTTCTCAAGGCAGTTTGAGCAAGGACTGTGAGATCTTTGCTCGCTGGCGGGAAGACCGAGTGAGCAAACCTATCTGGAGGATGTTCAGAGTGAAGCCCTTGGGCACACGCACAAAAGTGGTGCCTACCAGCACAAACCTTGGGGTTTTTTGGGTGGGAAGATGTTGTCTTAGGAATGCCTCATTCCCACAACCTGAGCACTGCTCCTGGATCAGACCCAGCACGCACCAAAGCAACACCGGTGAGTACTCTGAAGACGAATGGACTTCCCAGCACTTTTGACACCTCCCAAAGCACATAGAGAGAACTGCTTGGGGTATGTACCCCTCCTGGCTCCATCCATACCGACTGCTCAGTCACGCCTGGCATTGCCACACCTTACCTTGGTCAAGAGTGGCTGTCTCCAGCTTGTGGGTCACAAAGAGGACAGCCCTCAACTCCATGGCGGGGTTTTCTGTGCTGAGGGGTTTATTTGGTTCGCTCCTGAGGTGCAAAGTGGCACATATGCCAAAGGGGCAGGAAGGAGGCAAAATTGGTTTTGGGGTAAAATCAGCTGGGGAATGGTGGGGTGGAAAAGTGGAGAAAAGCAGCCTGGAAATATAAACTTAATTCTTAGGGCTAAGAAATAGCACAGGACAAGCAGGTACAGTTTTTCTGGGATAAAAGGATTTGTGTCAGCTCAAATAGGGTAAAAATATTTCCCACGGTTGCGTGGGATTTTGCGCAGGGCAACACTGCACAGCTCTCTCTTCAAGACATCGGCGTCGGAGACCAACACCACACTGCAGCACGAAGGATGGTCTCAGGTGGCCGCGTGGCTCTTGTCTCTGTCCTTGGCCGGCCAGCGGTCCCCTTTGTTCCCCAGCGCGTGGCACTGGAGGAGCAGACCTCAGCATGGCCGCACAGCCGGAACGGCAGGACTCCCACCGTCCCGTCCCAGAACGCTTTGTCCTTGGATGCTGCTCGCGGTGCGGCTGCGAGGACAAAGACCTACGAGCCAACATAAATCATCGTTTGAAGTCTGCAATGACAACATGGAGAAACATTAATGGGATCGTTTAATAAAACCCACATTGTTTCCATCGGGAAGCTGTATAAACAGCGCTATCAGGGGCTGCCTCAGCCAGCCCTCGAAGGCCGTGGGTGCGTGCTGTTCGGCTCACGCTCGTTGCATGCGGAGGGAGGCAGGGAGCTGGATTGAACGATTGATTAATCAAACGGTAGTTTGGCTCCGGGGCGGCTCACGTGGGAGCTGAGATGCTGCACTGACACACCCTTCCTTGCAGCAGCAAGCTGGCCACCTCCTCCTCGAGCCCAGCTGTAGGTGAGGGATGAACAGAAGAATGTGTGATGCCTTTTGCTTGCGTTTACCCTCTCATCCAGCCAGCACCCATGGGTTCCCCCTGTGGCTGGTCCTGACTGAGAGGTCCCCCTTGCTGCTCTTTCTGGGAAAATCAGCTCAATTAATCAACACCAGCTTCATCCCTTCCTGCCCACTGTCATTTAGGGACTAGGACACGTGGTCCAGACATGCCATGCTCGGGGTAAGGCAAGTGTGGATACAGTAGTGCAATTTGACCTCAAGGCGGCACCCGAATTCCTTGCACCTTAATTAATCTGACCATGAGATGTATTATGATGCAGGGGGATCACGGAGATCTCAAAGCCTACCAGTGTCTGACAATGGACTCACTTCTCTGCCAAAATTCCCTTCAGGACCATCTTCTCAGCGCAAGACACACAAGTTGTCACAAGGTCCTTGCTGGAGGTTTTGCCAATGCCAATGCTGCCTTGGTAGAGTGTTCTCCTGCAGAGGATGAAAGGCAGGAGGAAGCATGGGCTGTCTTGTCCACATTTTGCAGACATGAAGCATTTTCCTGCATTGGCTCAGGGCACTTGAGGAGCCCTTTGATTTTTCTGGTATTTTTTAGGAACTGCAAATCTGGACTTGATTGCTCTGAGCAAAACCTAAAGATGGGCAGAGCTGCCAACTCACAGGATTTTATTGCAAGCTCTGTGGTATTTCTTAAGTCCCAGCTCTTGGAGTCATGTGACTATGTGAGAACTTCAGTGTTTATTTAAAAAGTTCTCTCAAATACGGTGAGAAACCTGAGATCACCTTCAAGACTCAGAAAATGTAAAGAACAGAAAATGGGGGTTTAAAAAATGTTGGGTTTTGGGTGAGTGTCACGGTTTCAGGGAGCTGGACTTGATTTTAAGTATGGTGGGTTATGCTGAGAAAGTGTAATTTTAGCAGCAAGGTAACATCTGTGGGGAGAAGGCAACGTGGGCTGTGGTGGAGTGGGAGCATGAAAGGCCATCTCTAGGAAGACAGACTGTGTTGGGGTTCTCCTCCCCTGAACTTGTTTCCTACCACTCATCATACGTCCCTCTCACCTGTAGGAGAGGGAGAGCCCTGGGAAGGACAATATGGGCCACCCCAAGACCTACAGCGCTGCACCAAGCCTTGGTGCTCTCCATGGCACACCTCTCTTCTGCTCCTGGGCATAAGACCAGCATTCGTGAAGGTCTGACTTCATCTCACCACACCTTAGGTGCCTCCAGATGATCCGGTCCCCTCAGGCTCCCTTATGGAGCTGGTGGGCAGAAATAGGGGCTCCCACAACCCCATCCACCCACCCTCTTCTGCTGCAAAAGGGAAAAGGGCGACTCCAATTTACCCTGTTCTCTCTGATGATTATAAAGACAGCCTGTGAGGACCACCACAGATGCAGGTCAGAGATACCTGCTCTGAGTCAGAGGGGTGCCAGCCCAAGTCCCTCCTTGCCCTGAACAGGACCAGGAGCTCGGAGTGGGGAGTGCTGCCTGTAATTGCCTCCCTCAGCACAGCTCCTGGGGTACCTGGGGAAGGGCAGGGTGTGGCAAAGGTGGCTTTCCTGACCTGACAGAGGTGACAGCATGGTCCCCCTCATTGGCAGGACACTGCTTACAGGTGTCAGAGTACCCTATAAGGAAGGTGACTGCAGAGCTATGTCACAAGTGTGGCTAGCAGAAGACAAAATGGTAGACAAGTCATTTCATACCTGCAAGAGGTGCAAAACTGAGGGGTGGGACAGACTCAGACTTGCAGAGGAATCCTCAGGTCTTATCAGGCCAAGTTTCTAGACCCCCATTGCTACACCTGCTGCCATAAAACCTGGGGACTTCACAGCCCCATCAGTGCCAACTCTTCACTTCTTCTGAAGATGTTTCCCCCTCATTTTCCTCCTTTCCCGTCTTCAAACAGTACCAGGGGGAGCTGGTGCCAGTGCTGCTGTTTCCATCACCGCTCCTGGAATTTCCTTGGCACGGCTGATTTCTCTCCTCTTTCTGCTCCCCGCTGGCTGCATCCTATCAGCCCCTGTCCTACATCTTCATTGCCTCTGGAGGTCTTGTTGGACTCCATTCTCCAAAAATTCAACTGACCTTTCAGCAAATCTAGCAACTCTTCCCGTAGGTCCTCAGATGAAGCCTTGTGGTCATTGTACCTTTCAGTGAGACCGAGAAGCTCAATTTATGCAGTTTCAACTTCTTCCTGCCTCTCATAATTAGTTTATCTTAATGTTGATGACGACCATTCATGGTGAATTAAAGATCTAGTGCTGATGGCTACTGCTGTGACATTCAGTACGTAAAGCAACCCACCAGTTCCCATGGGACCTCTTGACTTCTGTTAGCGGTTGGCTTCCCACTCTGTGCTGATAGTCCGCGATCAGATTCGTGGCTTTGTTGGAGTGAGTCATGGGTACAGACACCCCAGGAAGGATCCCTTCTCTGCTCTTCTGCAGTTTCCTGGTCATCTCCAAGCTCAAGAAAATTGTTCTGCATTAATCTTTTTATCTGCTGTTTTTTATTTGTGTGGCAGCAACTTGCTGGGTTTTCTTCTAAAGCTGTGCATTGCGCTCCCAGATGTCTTTGATCAGCCAAGGCGAAACACTTAGGTGCTTTTATTTTCTTCTGAACTTTGCTTCCCTCCTGAACACAGAGCGCAGCCACGCCTGCTGGAGGGGTTTTCTTGTGACAGTACCACTTTCCTTCCTATCTTACGGACAGTGTTTTGCCTGTTAATTTCCATTAGGGTGAAAGCTTGGTCTGGCAGAGCCAGGGGATTTCTGCACTTGGATCCAGTGGGAGTGGGATTTCCAGTCTAGTACTCTTTGGACTCCAGTATAAAAAATGGATCATCACACAACATAGTGTGCTACTGAAAAAAAAAATCAATCAAATTCAAATTATTTACCAGCTCCTCCTGCACTGTCATAACGTCAGCTTTCCTAGGACCATCATTAGGGAGAGGTGCAGACCTGGGGAACTGGGCAATGCTGACAGCAAACTGGAGGCTGCTTCTGCCCCCGCTACACCTGCCCGGTGCACTGGGAACAAGTGGCAGAATAAGATGATCTTTCTGAGAATTTGCTGGTTAGTTTGTTAACCGTTTGGCAGCCTTCACCCACCCAAAATGACACCGTAACTTTAAAGAGCATAAAGGAAAACAGAAGAGAGAAAGAAAAATCTTTGCTGAATCTAATTAGGTGAATCTAATCAAGGGCTACAAACATAACCATGCTTGAATTATAACTGTGTCATTATTTCTTGACTGTAGGGCAGAGTTAAAGAAAGAATATCCTGAATGAACACACCCTCGACTGGTTTGGATTTCTTTCCTGTTTCAATTTAATTCTGATTTTTCTGACCCTAGCTCCTGGGGCTTGGGATGAGTCCAACATCTCTGTAGTGGTGTTACTCCACCTGCAGCCTCCACTTCAGCCTGGATGTCTGTTTGAAACGGCATATTTTTTGAAACTGCATCAATGTCAGAAGACCCCCTTCAGGACCAGACCCCACTGTGAAAGAACGTGCGCCAACACCTACCAACGAGGTGGTTTCAGCTCAGAAGGCACGTGGCTGCATTTGAGAGGGAGGCCCCATCATTAGCGGAGATTCACCTGCTGCCTTCAGCCTGCTCTTTGCTTCGTCCTCCTGCTAACACAGTGACCTGCATACTACCATCTCCTTTCCAGCTTGTCACTAACCCCCACTTTGTGACTATGCTCTGGACAAAAGGGGCAACAGAAGGGTCAGTAAAGTGTAACTATGATCTTAGGGTTGCTTTAGGTCTGTGTCTAGGTCTTAGAATTGGGAGGGAGGGGGGCGGACCAGATGATATCTAGAGGTCCCTTCCAACTCCTACCAATCCATGAATCTGTGATAAAAGCACACAGAGAAAATACCAAGTGTGATCTGTGAGTGTAATTTCTGGATATAAAGAAAAGCATTTTTGTGATGAGGACAGACAACAATTGGAGCAAGTGACCCAAAGAGGCTGTGCAGTCTCCATCCTTGGAAGTTTTTGAGGCTGAACTGGATAAAGCTCTGAGCAACCTGGGTTAAGCTCAAAGGTTGAATTAGGGACCTTCTGATTCTCCTTCCAGCCTGAGTTACCCTGTGATCCTGTAACACTTGTTTCTACCATATCATTTTCTACCCACAGCTGCTGCACCCTGTCACACCTTCAGCTCAGTCCCTAGATGTGATCAGTCTGGCGCAGTGAGTGCATGTACCTCACCTTGTCTCCTGGTCTCAGTTCAGCCATGTGCTGGGAACTTGTCTGGGCATCCGGGTCTGGACATCAGGGTGCCCACCCACTGGTGACCATCCCATCGCTTCCTCTTTCCCTGTTCTTCTACCGTTGATTGCCATCTAAGGCAAGGACAGTCCTGTAAGGAAGAACAAGACAGGATCCAAGTGGTCTTCACATTCCAGGGCAGAAGGTAGCTCTTAAGATATGTTGGCATCATATGGAAAACTTAGGCTGGATGAGCATGTCCTCAAAAATCAACTCAGCATGGCATCCACAGCATCTATCTGGGATTAGGGTACAGCTGCACCAGGGAAGGAAGAAGTCATGGGAGACATCTCACTTTCTTGGGACAAAATCTTTCAGGCTCCGAAGCAAAGTGAGGGCGTGAGTGTGAATTCATGACAATATGATCTATAGGCTGTCTTCCTTTCCTCAGCAGGAACATGGCCCTGGGGCACTCAAACCTCAAGAGATTGCTTCTACATTGCGAAAATTGCCAACACTCAGCGCGAGCAGCAAAAAGAGCTGTAAAGCAAAGCCAAATAACCTTCAATCAGAGAGGACTCTGCTGATAAGAAGAGACCCTGTCTGGGTCTCTGGTGCGTTTGGGAAGGGCAGAGTGTATCACAGGCTGACGAGGAGTCAGCAGTGCTCTGCCTTTTGCGAGCAAAACACACATCAGACTTGCAGCGCTACGCAGAAGACATGCAAAGTTATCCATCTGCTCTGCACAGCCCCAGGAAGACCTCAGCTGGATATGCAGTCCAGCTTTTGGCACTACACTTGAGAAAAGATGCGGACTCCTTGGAGAGGGTCCAGAGTAGAAGAACAAAGAGGAACAGAGCTCTAGAAAACATGACCTGCAGGGAGACACTGAAAAAATTGGGGTTGTTTAGTCTAGAGAGGAGAAAACTGAGGGAAAACATGAGAATAGCCTTCAAGTATTTTGAATTTCCCCACTGGATAGGAGATAGGAAGCAGTCCTCTGTGTCTGCTGGGGCTAGCATGTAAAGTCATCAGGTGAAGGGCAAGGGTGACTGAAGTCAGACTTTAGGAAACATTTTCCAGGGACAAGAACTGAGATTCTTTGTGTGGGGGCCAGTGGAAACTCCATCACTGGAGGCTTTCAAGAACAACTTATTTAGGTATGTGTCAGGACAGACTAGGTGGATAAGAAGACCTGCAGGGATCAGAAGACCTCTTGAGGTGTCTCTGGCCACCCCTATCCCATGTGAATTCACGAGCTGAGCTACTCTAGCTTTGTCCATATGGACTTCTAAAAGTGCTAGGGGATCATCCTATCTGCTGGAAATCACGGCCACCGCTTCTTCCACTTCTCACACAAGTGCTACCCCAGCAGCTCTGAAGAAGGAGCGAGGACAGGGCTTCCCAAAGCACCAGTCCTTGGGCTGCCTCCAATCTATGGCTCCGCACAGGAACGCCGAAGCACACAGAGAAGCTGGACGTTGCTGCTGAGGAGTCGGGTGTTGGAGGAAAACAGTTGTGTCAGGGGCAGGAGGTACTGTGGGTGGTTTCATTGTAGTTGTTTTTGTAATTTACGGCTGGTGAGCCTGGAGTCTGAGAGGAGTGTTCCTTTTTATGCTCTTTTGTATAAATCCAAATAAATAAATTCAGGGAGAATCTCTTAGGCAACCAGGGCCCGGCCAGTGTATAGCTGTTAAGATTAATATCTGCCTCTTGAACTGCGCCAGAAGACCAGAGAGGGAGCTGGCAGGGATCTCAAAGCACTTTGTAGGTTCTCAGTGTATTGGAAAGTCTGGTGAGTTATGTGGTGCTCTGGTGGGAGCTGAGTTGTTGGGCAAAACCGATCCCAGCGGAGGGTGAAATACAGGATGTTCCAGCCCAAAGTCTTTACCTTAAACAAAATCTATGAGCATTTTTGGAAGGAGGGGACATCCCAGCTCTGGAAATCAGGCTGCTTTGCTCAGCCCTGAAAATGTTGCTGATATGTGGGATGGGGGAGGGCATGACCCTTCTCTATACCCCTCAGATGTGCTGGGAAGGGGAGTCAGAACAAAGCCCACCCCAGAAGATAAGCCAGACAGCCCCAGGATCACTACAACCCCACCATCATTTTAGCAGATGGAGGAGGACGCGAAGGGACCGGTTCGTTGGTTTATTAGCAGAACAGCCAGAAAGCCAACTTCTTTTGGAGGGGAGCGAGGTGCCGCCAGTAAAATGTCACCGCCCAGATGAAGCAGCAGCAGAATAATGGATAGGGGTGAGCACCGAGGAAATTTTGGATCCTGAATGCTCGCGGGCGCTGCGTTCAATGATTTTATGACATGGGTGTTCAGGGGAGTTTCTCCTGGAAACGTTTGTTTTATAAATGGCTCATTTTCTAATTACGTTCTGCGGGGCTGAGCAGCAACAAGAAAAAGGAAGGGGGAAAAAAGGAAAAAAAAAAAAAAAAAGAAGAAAAAAAGGGAGGGCCATGAAACCTGCCGAAGCTGACTTGACGCACACTTGCTGCAGCTTCCACTTTGATGCGAATCAGAAACATACCCCGAATGCAAATGATAGCCCTTGGGAGAGCTCTCCTGCACAGGGAACCCTGCACCTCTGGGGCCAGGAGCTGACGAGATGACTTTAGCAGGGAGTACCCAGGGTAGGGGGTCCTCTGCTGCGGGCGGTCGCGGCCGTTCCCCGCAGGCGTCCCGCCGAGCCCCGTTTCCCTCCCACACAAGCCAGCTCTTCAGTCTCCCTTCCTCTTGATTGAAGAGCGCGTTTGCAAACGAATCCCATCACGGGGCGGTGAAGGAAGAGTTAACCACTTCCTTCCAAAAAAATAAAGACCACCGTTTCCTGACATGGGGCAAGATGAACCGAGCAGCGGGGGCTCGGGGGGTGACCCTCATCCGTCCCCTTCAAAGAGGGGCAGGGAGAGGTTAGAGCATTGCTGGCTGGAGTGAGGGCTCCAGCCGCCTCCTTTCGGCATGTGCCCTTATTTTCAGGACTGTTTTGGCTCGGTGCTGCGAGGCCAGGCATCCCGCGAAGCCGGGCAAGAGAGACTTGAAAGCATGGCGGGCAGCAGGGGAAAGAGGGGAGTTAAAGGATGCAGCCCGTCTTCAGGCTGGAAGGGAATCTGGTGGCCACATGTATCCACGTTCTCCGACTTGATGATGATGATGAAAGATGTCATGCTAGGAAACTCTGGAGATCAGAGACACGCGGACCACATACCGGCATTTCAACACGAGAACACAGCTTCCAGCGTCTGCCGAACCTCGGAATTTGCACCTTGTAACACTAGAAATGGACATCTGTAGACGAAAGAAAAACCTTTGTGTACACATGGATTTTACGAAGCGGGGCGGGGGGGGGGGGGCTCTTTCATCCNGGGGGGGGCCTCTTTCATCCCTCCAACACTGTGAGGGCTGCTCTGCTGCCAACTCCGCTTTTGGACGTGAAATGCAAGTTTGGCAGCACTCGTGTGTGTGTGTGTGTGTGTGTGTGTGTGCATGCCTACGTGCATGTGTGCACGCATGCATTATTCTGGGATTAGAAATGTTTTCCAGGCTCAACAACAAAGGGTGGCACATGGCAGCTATTGTCCTCGCTCAGCCAGGGTGAAGTCGGGGGAGGTCACAGATGTCCTGACCATATTTAGCTCTCAGAACAGGATTAATTTAGTTTAGCTTAATTTTTTTTTCTTTTTTTTTTTTTTCCCTCTCTAAGGAAGAAATTACTGGCTGGCAGGAATGCCAGTCACAAGTTTCAGGACCAGTAAAGTTGGTCTTCATCCCAGAGAAAGTCTCAGAAAAAGGCTATTTTTCACAGAAAGGGCAAAATCCTGGTGTTCTCCAGAGCCAGGGTCCTGGCAGTCCAACTCACTGTTCACCTTTGATAATCAGGGAGCTTTTTAATACAAAATCAGGGATTTTGGCTGGACCCTCTCCTAGCAAGCGTGGCTGTCTTCTCTGGACCCTCTCCCCTGTGGCTGCTAAAGTGGGGGGACAGCATTCCCCCAAGCAATCCCTTCTACCAGCTGTTTGCTGCCCCTTAATGGAAATAAGAGGGAGAAAAATAAAGCCCCAACCCAGTGACCCTCCTTCTTCTTGCCAGACGAGCTGTTCCTCAGAAACACCTGTCTGGTAAATTAGAGTGGGAATTGTAAACGCCAAGCGCAGCATATTTTCCTTCGCCACTAATATATTGACGTTGCATATGGTGCCCTAGGGGAAAGGCGATTGTTTCAAGTCAGATTTTCAAATCGTGAGCAAATCCTAGGGAGAGAGATTCGCTGATTTACAGTGGACCTTGAGAACATATCACCATCCCATGCCTCTGGTAAGGAGAGCACTGAGCAGGAGCTGGGGGTATTTACCAGGACCAGGACCACCTTCCTGGCCAGGTCGATGCAGAGGACGATGGCATCATATGCATGGAGGCTGAAGCAGAACCCAGGTGATTTCCAACTAAAACATAGATGTGAATTCTAACCATTATAAATCAAAAACCAGGAGGGGTCCCCTCTGCGTGCAGATGTTCAGGCTGAGGCTGGGGAAACGCTTTAGCCACACGCAAATTGCCAGCCCCGGTGCAAAGGAAAGAGAAGGAGCAGAGAGAAACCAAGGGGCACACGGGATGGTTTTATGTTCCCTTGTTTCATGTCCCCATAAGCAATGAGCCTGACTAACTCCACCACCCCAGAGGTGGGAATTTCCATGCAGGAGCCGTGCACGAACCCCTAGTATACGTATGTGTAAAGGCAACGCGACAGAGGCTTTCAGATATTTCTGAACTAATGTTAATGCAAATAAAAAGCATTTAGGTAAGTGTTTTGTCATTTGGTCCCTTCATAGCTGGAATAAGTGATTGTTTCAGATTTATGCGCTACGTGTTGTTTTTCTTGGCAGTTTGCAGAGTGCCGTGGTCTCCAAAGGCTTGCAATTTTAGGGATATTTTCTGATATTTAAAGAGAGCATTTTGGCTGAAGTCCACAAACTGCCTATAGTCACAGATACTAAAACTTCTTTCCAGTGACTGCCACTAATCATGCAACACTTTCGTGCTTAACATCTTGCCCTCGAGTTGACCCAGGGACCAACGGATCCCCATTCCTTCAGGCTGAGGTTGTGGCTTCCCCAAAAATTCATGTGCGGACAAGTCCAGGGAGGCTGGAACAGCCTGGAAAGCTGCTGCCTCTAACAGGTACTGGCTGCAGGAGTTCAATTAAAAAAAAGAAAAAAAAAAAAAGATATAGGTGATTCAGAGAAAGAAAAAAGAGGAAAAAAATTATATATATATATATGCTGGCTGTTACTGGAACTGTGCAAATGTTGACACAGAGCAGAGTCATGAAACAAGCTCGCAAAGAGCTGGTGATGAGAAAATTAGTTTTTTTTCTGAGCACGGGACATCGGTGAGTATCAAGTAGGAGTAGAAGGGAATAAATGAAAGGCTGCATGGAAATAAAGCAACAAAGGCAGGGAGGAATTGAGGGAAGGACAGGTGTTTTTCAATGTTACTACCAAAAATGGTCCTACAGATTATTTTTTAAATTTTAGTTTATTAAAAAAAGGAGTTACCCTTTGCATGTCAAGTTCAGGCATTTATATCCCAGTTGAAGCCACCAAAGCGGAGGAGAGAACGCGGATGCTGGTCCCACCTGTCCCCTGCCCCAGGGAAGCAGGGCCGCGCCACGCTGCTTCATACGCTCATTACCAATCCTGCTAATTTTATTTCTGATTATTTATGTTTTTTCATGAGTAGCCATTAAATGTTCATTTGTTAAAGGCTTAACACATTCCATTACACCACAAAATTTATATTTGTAACAAAACGATGTCTCAGAGTGATTCAGAATTAAATTAATGTGACACGGACTATTTATCAATATGGCAGCTTGGCTGCTCAGGAACGAGGGATGATTTAGTGGCGTGTATGTGTGCAAACCTATGGGCTCTGCCCTGGTATTTCTCTCATACTGCAGAGGAACTGATAAAATAATCCTCCAAAGTACCTCAACATATGGTTTAGATCATCAAAGAGAAAAATACTTGTAAAAGCACAAAGAAGGAAACCAATAAACATGTACATCTTACCAGTTAACTCCCTCTGTAGGAAATGTAAACCATGAAGGATGGTGGGTTTTGAGTCAAATTCTGTCATTTGTCTATTTTTTTAATTAGAGTAACATGCTGGCTTAAATTACAGCGTGTCCATTCAAACAACGGCAGTGCAGGGAGGGGGCAGAAGCTGGTGCAGATCGGCAGCGCTACGCTGATTTACACCAGCGAAAGGCTGAGCCCGTTTCAGTTGCTGCCCCTCTGAACCTGTGTGGGTTTGCCACTATTTCGGGCCTGCTGAGTTGTTTTTACTAAAAGAAGAAATTTATGATATAGAGCAAAGTATTGCAGCCTTTTTTTATTTTTATATAAACATGGCTTCCTTGTATATAAGATTTCATGTCTCTTTTTAGAAAGGACCAAGGCAAAAACCAACATATGTTTTGGCAGATTCATATCAACACAAATTTTATCAATTTCCTATTTTTTAAGGAAGTCTCCGGTGAAAATTTCCATATATTTAGGATTTGCTCTACCAAGTACCAGAATTTAGGCAGTGATACTGTACTCAGACGAAGCGTATTGAGATTACTTTTTAAAAACACATCCACTTGGGCTACACGGCATTTAGTCAGCCACCTATTTTCAAGCGTGTAATTAAGTAAAAATAAACTCTCCTTGTGTTTTCTTGCATATACCAGCATTAAAATAACACAGTAACTGTCTGAAGTGAAGCACAGCCAGACATCTGAGGCCCTACTAGTAGCAAACCTGAATTAATAATTTCCTGAATTTTCCAAAATAAATTGGATGGTTGTTGAACATTTCCCGAATGCTCACGATGGCAGAGGAGTTCAGGAAAGGATGAGATTTTCCTCTGGTGGACTTCTCCTTATTTTCCCATGTCTTTTTAGCAACAAGGAAATTAATCTCATTTTTTTAATTTCCAGTCACATAGGGGAAGATCTGCTCTGACACTGTGTGTTTCAAATACTTTCAGGATCTACTCTGTTGAAAGAGTATCTAGCTTTCTTCACGGGTAAATCAACCATTTCCCAACAAATTTCTCTGGATTCTTTTACATTTTGCCGTGTCAAACTTTGTGGTTATAGCAGTGTGGGAGTTATTTATGGCTTCCTTGAACATCCTCCATTTCCTAGAAGACATTGTCTGTCACCCACAGTAACTTCAGGGAAATTTATGAAGCGCATCGATAGCTCCATTTGTGATGATGTCACTCTCTTTAAAGGCAATGACTCCTCCACTTACTGTCAATATTTCAAACTGAAAGTACCAAACTTAACCTTAAATGGATTCCACTCGGATTTCTTTCTCATCGATCACATAGATAAGCTCCATCATTTTGTTATCCCACAGCCTCGGCCTTCTGAAAGAATGAAATCGATTTTCCTCCACGTCCATTTTACACAGCTCACCCTGAGCTCAGCCAAGAAACCCTTCCTGCGTACCCCTTCGTTGCACCCCAAAGCCCAGCACGCATCTAGGATGTCAGCATAGTCCCCATATGGACCCCACAACGCATCTTGTCTGCTCGTTTTGCTACAGGTTTCGTTGCATCTGGTGGGTAAACACATTTTGGTGAACACCATTGGTAAACATGGTTTAATGGTAAACATTAAACAACAATAAGAACATGGAAAATGGTAAACACCATTTTCAGCTCATCCTTGTCTTTGGTCTGTAACGTGAAACCTGCTGGTCTCTGAAGGAGATGGAGAATTCTTGGGCAATGAAGGCAAATATAAGTGAAAAGGATTTTTAGCAGGATTATACGTATTTGCCATCAAATCTACTGAAAAACACTCAGCTGTCCTAAGGAGGCGTTTATTTACCCAGAATAACATGAAGCAAAAGACCCCAGACTCAGGCATATAAAAATCTCAGAGTTTAGAAGAACCGTTTCTGCATTCACTGATTTCACACCAAAATGAGGAAAATACGTTAGCAGCTGGAAATCCTCCTGACCCGGGAGTTTCACCTACAATTAGAGAAAACCCACAACTGTATTAACCATCTGAAGATGATCAAACACTCGAGAAAAATGTTCCTTTGTAAAGTGTTGTCGGGGGAACAAGTGCGTGATGTGGGTCCGTATTTATCTAGGAACGCAAATGAACCTCTTGTCTTGCAAAGGGAATTAAATGGAAACTCCCGAGGACACAGATCGTGTGTGAAGTCAGCCGTGAGACCTGTTTCGGGATATTCACGGCCTCAGTGTGATTCTGTTGTGTTTTTCTTCACCGCACACCTGATGTGACTAACGTGCTTCAGATGCTCTGCAGTTGCTTGCTCTCCAGCCAGGCTACCACGTCAGTACGCGCACCCTGAAGTCTTTAAACCCTCGGTCCCTTTTCATGTTTTAACTTTTGCTTTGTGCAATAACCTCGTGACAACTTCGTTTTGTATCCTCTCTTTCTGAGCAAAATCAATGCTCTTGGGTACCGTTCAGTGGCTGCCAATGTTTTACATGTACCCGATCAGCTGAAGACCATGGTGCTATAAGAAAACTGATGAACGCTTGCTGGAAGAAAAAGGGTAGCATGTATTTTTGCACCCAAACACCAGATTTTTCATAAATTCTTTCTTTTTTCTCCCTTTTTTTTAAATTGAAGGTATTTCTTTATTTTTTGGGGGCTGGCTCTTCTTTCTCCCAGGACCATGCCGAGTGCTTTGCCCTCTCCTCCCACCTGCCCTCACCTGCCTGGTGCTCCAGACACCCCAGTTCCAAACGATGCAGTCATGCAGCCTTTGCATTCTCAATCTTCTGTGGAGGAAACCCATGTGATTGTGTCTGAGGTCATTCTGGCTCATGCTTTCCATGAGATGAGGGCTTTGGCCCGGGGTTTCCATTGTTTCAGTTCCCTTCTTCTGCCAAGGAGCTGAGCACCTTCCCAGGGTTACGGATGGAAGGTAGTTGCTCTGTCCTTAGCTATGGAAAGGGGTTGATTTCCTGTAAGATTTCAGCAAAGAGGTCTTGCCATGCGATGACTTGCAGCTACACTGTAGGTAGTGAGGCCAAGGGATCATCTCTCCAGCCATCTGCTTGAGCAGTGGGTATCTATCTACCAGCTGCTCAAACTCAAGTTGCCTTCATTGGACATCACATCTCCTCAAAGAAGGATCCTAAAGCCCAGGCATGTCCTGCCTTGGCTATACGGGCAAACATGAGAGCAGCTGAGGTGCAGTGGGGTGCTGGACTGGGGGATGACATGTGTGTGTGTGGCCAAGGGGCACCCCCTGGTACCCCAGCTGCATCCACACCACGTGGAGGTGAGTCTGGGCATGTGTCTGGCCAAGCCAGCAGAGTGCAGATGAAACCTCTTTCCAATACATAATAAAATGAGAGTGAAGCCAGCTGGAATATCCTGTACATTAAGTGTGATGACTAACTATAGCAGATGTTGGTGCATTTGTTAAAGTTTCCACAGAGAAGGAGGGACTGCAATATGAGCATCTGAAAATCAAAGGTAGCCCATGACTTAGGGAGGAGAAGCAGGAGATGAAAGGGGATGAAGCTGTGGGGAGGGAAGGCGGCTGTTGGGTTGGCAAGAAGGATGATGGGGGAAACTGTGGTCTGGGGTAAGGGTCCAGGGAAGTTTGCAAGGCCTGGGCAGGGGCTGTGCGTAGGGTTTTGTCATCAGGTAGGAAGGGCTGTGGAGCCTTCTGCAGCGAAAGGACAAACGGCTCCATTCCCAAGGGTGAAAGATATGGAAAATCACACACACGGCTTTGGGCAGACAAGGAGACCAGCGCTGGGAGCCATGTATGCACCCACCACCCCAAGCCACCACCAGAGGTGATTCTGAGATCCCTTATCACAGCTTGACCCCAGCTGTGCTGCACTGGGACACTAGAAACCAAGAACCTCTCTGGCAAGGCATCTCCTTTGCCTCTTGTGGAAATACTAGGTCTTCCACCTTAACAAGTGTATTCATCTTGGTGTAGTTACACCACACCCAGGTATGATCCCCAAAGTCACAACATCCTATGTACGGAAGAAAAGATAAATGCATTTAATTAATGTTATCATTATGTAAGGTAATTAATGCAGTTTCTGGTCAGTACTGTTTTCTGAGGAGTGTCTATCCAATAAGCTGAGCCAATTTCTCTAAAAATGCAATGTGAGCATTCCTTACTGACCTCCCTTGCTAACAAAAAGGAAAAGTGGATTGTAGACTTGCTCAAAAAAATAAAATGTATGTTTAAAAAGGGTTAGAAAACTTTTTTTTTGTGGTTTAAGAGAGTCTACATCGTGCTGTTTTACCTGTCTTGCTTTTTTCCCCAACACTGTTAAGATCATGTTGGAATATTTTGTTTACAGGAAAAATATATATGACAGAAAACATAGCTTCCAGTGAGCAAAATTAGCCATATAAAGAAATTCACAATTTTATAGAGAGGTTAGCAAACTCTTAATTTCTTCAAATTCTGTAAATAACTTGGTGCATTTTTAAAAATGCAAACTAAAGAGCATAATCATCATTTGACTTTTACCTTCTCTTTCAACAGTCACAGGTTTTGCAAGCCCAAGTCTGTTGGCCAATACTTCAGCAAAAATCAAAGAGAAATCTTATCCCCTGAAAAAAGGCTAATGTTAATGGAGTAGGAAGCACCCCAAAATAATTTATTAATATGGCTGCACACCTATCTGAACTGGTATTTTCCCCTTTAATGTTAAAATAATTATAACATGATGTATCAGCTGATGTATGAAGCAATTTCCCTCAATATTTAGTAATTGCCTGCTGCAGGTCTGATGTAACAGTTTCTCAGATTTATTCAGCCGAATGTTCCTCTCCGCACAGGGCAACACAACTCAAAGTTTAAATTCCTTATAGACAAAATTATAAATGGTAACGACTACAGAATACATGTAACCGATCTAAGTGTTCCTCAAAAAAACCCCAACCCAACCACCTTCTAGTTATTCCACACAAAATAGTAATTTGTCTGTTACATGACACTGCTGTGCTTATATGTGAATATTTTCAGCAGCCACCAAAACCCCCAAATGTCTCAATTTAATTATTTTTTTTCCCAGAAACTAGACGGTGCCAGCAGTTCAAGTGAGTGCCTCAGGTTTCTCTCACTGCCACTCTTATCAAAGTTAGAAGGCAAAGTGGATGATCAGCTCCGGTTAAGACAAGTTCTTCTTTTAGCATAGTTGGCTACTTTAATAGAATAATTTTCACTTTGGATATAATACAATATTGCCTTAGCCTTTCCTTGGCAAATGAGATGAACATCAGGGGGAAAAAAGAAAGTCACCAAGATTCAGCTTGGAAAAATGGAAGTTCTGGAAGAAAGATTAAAATAAATGAAATATCACTGGCTTGGCTAGCAGCAACTGGGGGAGAATGAAACAAATGTTGGAATGACATAAATCCTGAGGAATTACAGAGTTATAAGGAAGGGCTGAAAGTGAAGAAGGTAGAATTTTGGCTGTCTAGCCACAAAAGTTTCCTGGTGCAGATATCCATTAACGAAGTGGTCTTATGAGGAAATGGTGAAGGATATATAATGTATGACATTTATAACTAGACTAAACAAAATCTACACAGTTCTTCCATCACAGACAAGTGCCCCCAAAATCTACTTCTACATCCCATGTGATCCCAAGCACTGAGCAAGCAGCCGTGTCCCCGTAGGAGGCAAAACCCATTGGACCAGTGACTTTTTTTTCTTGAACCACAGCCCAGTCAAACCTGGGCTTTGAATGATGCTCAACTCCAACTAGAATGGCTTGAGCTAGAGCTTCAGTCACAACCAGCCCTGAATCAAAATATCCTCTGGCTCAACTCACTGATATCAAGCCAGGCTTTGGCAAGAGGTAAAAACCTGCCCATAATGGAGCAAGGGTGATTACACACTCCTTGATATTCTTGTGCCAAAGGTCTTTGATGACATGTGGGATGACCTTGGGTTTGGGCCATGCTGGAATACCCTGAAAGTCTTGGGATCTGCTGTTAGTCTGGCCTTTCACAACAGCAGATGTGATCCCAAGCTTGCCTTTACATCTCTATATTTAACCATCTGCTTCCTCTCTCATTAAGATTTAGGTTCTGCTTGGTTTAGTGTCTCATTTCACCCCACCACTACCAGACATGTGCATGTTCACTGGTAGCACGTCTCTAGTGTGACCTTCCTTTCTCCACCTCCTCATGGGGTGAGTAGGTACATTTGGTGGTGTGATGCCATTTGCTGTGTGAGCGTGAAGATGGGACCTTTCCCCTGCAGCAGGTTAGAAATTTCCTTAATTCAGATCCATCCTTGGTTTTTTTTTCACTGCTCAAGGCCTGAAGGAGGGTTTATCCAAGGTGACCAATAGAACTGTGATGTCCTCCTCATTGCATACTGTAGGTGGTGTAACAATGAGATCAGCTGGAAGAGGTTTCTGCAAAAATAAGCCCAGGTCTCAGACCTACCCCCCTGGTGCTGGTGCTTTTCTTCCACAAACCTGCTCCATATTAAAGATGCTACAGCTGCTTTTACTGTACCTCAAGGCCTAAAATATCTTTTTGTCTAAACTTCTTGGAAGTTTTTTTGACATCAGAAACCAGAGACAACACTTTCTATTTTTCTCTGCAGCTTTTCTGGCCTCTATGAAGAAAACTTGGCAAAAGACATGGCAGTATGCATGGTGTGGCCATTTGAGAGTGGGATGCAAGCGCACACCCAGCAGAAATGGCTCATGTGAGACTGTATCTGAATGCCAGGACAGTTTCATCTTCCCAGACGTTGTGCAAGGTCAGTGACCAAGACTGAAACAGTGGGAAGCAGAGACATGCAAAGCACTTCATTGGTCAATTGCAGCTTCATTTCTTTCCTACTTTCTCAATGAGTTTTCCGTGACAGATAGAGAAACTATGTCATTCCGATAACCAACACAGATAAGCACACATATCTCCAATAACCCAGTGGTACAGCGAGCTGACCTTCAAGAATCGTTTTTCTTCATGGCTAAAATGAGATTTCATCATCTCTGGACACAAAACAGAGGAGAAATCAGCTCTCTGTAACACTGTCAGTTCAGTGTGCAGCAAGAAAAGCCTCACATATCTACCACACATGTCTCCTGAAGACGAAGAGCGACAACGAGGCTGGTCTGTCTATTGTCTTGCAGTTGTTCAGGATTTTTTTTTCCAGTAGGAAAAGAATTGCGTTTAGTGTGGTGACTCCTCTGTATCCCAAGGGGCAACAGTGGGAGAAATGTTCTCATTCCTTGAATACTGTTGCAGTGAGGTTCCCTCTATGGCGTGTGCTCATGAGTTGGTGGGACATCTCTCCATGATGCTGGCACTTACACCTCATTCAAGAACGGATGGGAAAAGATCTGTGGTACTCATCTCCACAGGGGTACTGTTAAATAAGAGTTAAATACAGACCCAGGCTTACTGGCATCAGGAGGAAACTCTGATGATGGCTTTTGGATATGTTTCACATTCCCTCTGTGTGATGGCGTCCTCAAACAATATCTCTTAAAACTGATGGGGACCTCTAAGTGGTATTATTTGGTTGAGTCCAGTTTCCATGCTCAGAAAAGGTCCCCATGAACTGACTGTGGCAAATCCATTAGGTGTTCATGTAGAGAAAAGGTGTTTGTATTAAGGTAGGAGATGTCTCAAGTAAAATGCCAATAGAAGTTCTCCTGCTCCCTTTAGTCAGCCATGCAAGACAGTTTGTCTTGCCTCTTCTTCCTACTCCAAAATGTCCTTCTGTGGGATTTCTTGCCACCACTTTAGCAGTGGTCACCAGTGCTGGGGCTGGTAGCACAAAATGTAACACCCCACCTGGGCTGCCAGCCACCTCCCCCAAAAGCCAGTCTACTGGAGACCCTGGGTGTGGACACCGAGTCCCAGTCCTTACAGGATGGAAAGTCATAGGAGGAAAACCATAACCCCCTGTGGACACTTCCAAAGTGAGATTTAATCTGGGGCCATGGTGATCTCCTAAACATGAGAAACAGATTGTCTTAAAATTTATGGTTTTCTGACAATTTGAGTTGGCTTCTCTGAGCCTAGTGGCCACCAGCATAAAGGTAAATATTGGGATAAGAATTAATGCCTGTCCCAGGCAGAAGCCGTTGCTGTCAGGGTTGCCAGGTGATTTGTTTAATGGGTTTCTTAAAGCTTTCCTTCAGCGTGACAAAGAATTGCAAAGAACTAATGCCCGTGTTTGTCATAGATGTGTCAAAGCAAATTGTTATCGCCTCCGTTACTGCTGTTGCTAGTGTTAGTATTACAGCTTGATCCCAAAAGGCTGTCCTGCTCATCTGGGGAGTCCAGGGCAGAATGGGTCCTACCAGTCAAATCCTCCAAAACCACATTCTTAACACGAAGTCTTTCATGGATATCTGCAAATCAGCCTCAGCTGCATGGCTGGTGCCACTGTTGGCCTCCACTGCAGGGAGAAGGCAGTGCTGGGGTGCAGAGGGGCAGGGTATTTAGCTGTTAGCATGATTAGGGTGACAAGCCCCTCCCTGGTTTCATTAAGCACCTAAATTGCTGACATTCCTGTCAAATGCTGAGTGGGGACCTTTTCAAGAGCCGCAGCTGAGTGAAGATGTGCAGGTTTAATGAGTTAGTGCAATTTGGTCCTTGGCAAGGGAATTACTTTCAGTGGGGAGGTCTCTGGTGTGATGAATGCTTTGGGTGGTTCCTTCAGCAAGGGAGGGATGGACCTGGGTGTGTGGGGCACGCACAGGAAGAGTGCAAGGGAGCTGAAACACCATCTCCTATGGCCGTGGTGCGTCACCTTCCTGCAAGGAGACAGCTGGGTGCAGGGGGAAAAACACCCAGACGTGGGGATGGTCTATCTGGTCCTCACACAGTGGAGTTTGGTGAAAAATGAAAGGATTAGAAACAGGTGGGGAGGCAGTTTGCAAGTGGACTTTTGCATTTGCAGCTAAAAAGCAGAGCTGGGACTTGGATGAGGCTTTGGGCACCCTGGGCTAGTGAAGGGTGTCCCTGCCCATGGCAGGGGGTGGGAACTAGATGGGCTTAGAGGTCCCTTCCAACCCAAACCAGTCTGGGATTCTGTGATTGGACTCCTGTGTTACGGCAGGGTAGCTTTTGGGCATGGTGATACCACAGATACCACACAGATGGCACACAGACCAGGTGAGAACCCCTGATGATTTTCACTATTTTTTTGACATCCAGAACATTTGCTTTGTTTCCCTTTCCCTTTTTTCTTGCTTGACAATATAAACACCTCCTAAGAGCAAAGCACGTGTTCCCCTCCCTGCTTGCCCCTCTCCTTGCAGGAATAGATTCCATAAGGACTAGAGGGACAGAGGGGAGCAGCTCCAAACTGACTTTCAGGGATGCAAAAGGTGGCAGCAGCTCAGGTGTTAGTGGCAGAGAGGTCGTGGGTGTGGTGCTGGGTGCCCTGACAGACAGCATAAATGCATTGCACTAAGTGGTTGGTTGACTACTCAGACAGTTGCATTGCACTTTGTTGGTTGATGCTCGCCTGGACATGAGCTGGCAGTGTGCCCAGGTGGCCAAGGGGGCCAATGGAATCTGGGCTGGTATCAGGAATAGTGTGGCCAGCAGGAGCAGGGAGGTGATTGTCCCCCTGTACTCAGCCCTGGGGAGGCCGCACCT
>VWZZ01007429.1:15514-35459 GCA_013399095.1 Psophia crepitans | reverse complement strand
TTGCCCTCTACAACTACCTGAAAGGAACGTGTGGTGAGCTGGGGGTCGGCCTCTTCTCACAGATAACTAGTGATAGGACAAGGGGGAACGGCTGCAAGTTGTGCCAGGGGAGGTTCAGGTTGGAGATGAGGAGAAATTTCTTCTTGGAAAGGGTGGTCGAGCATTGCAACAGGCTGCCGAGGGAGGTGGGGGAGTCCCCATCCCTGGGGGTGTTTAAGGAAAGGTTGGATGTGGTACTTAGGGACATAGTTTAGTGGTTAATAGGTGGTGGGGGGACAGTTGGACTAGATGATCCTTGAGGTCTCTTCCAGCCTTAATGATTGTATGATTCTATAAGTATCTGAATAGCATGAACAGAAAAGAAGGAATAACATAATGAATCCCTTTGTTATCATTGTTTTCCTATGGGAAATACAGAAGAAGAGCTCCAACGTCTCCAAAGCCTCAGCTAACTCCTCTGTCAGCTGAGAGATGGGGTAAGGGTGAGGGGTTTGGGTTTTTTCCACCATCTTCTGGATTGGGACCTGGAAGGGTGGATCTTAACAGGAGAATTTTAAAAGGCTCCAAACCCCAGGATTTATGTGGCAATAGCAATAAAACCCACTGGGGTATGTGTTATAGAGGCAGCTAATACACACCTCGGGTGGTGAGACGCATTAAGGCCATTGCTGTGTGGATTAATGTCCCCATAAAACACATCCCGTTGTGCGACATTGTTGTGAGGAGAATGAAGCCATAACTCTGAGACGCGCCAGGCGAGTGCCCGCCCCAGCTCTGTGCTTGCAGATGGATCCCCAGCCTGGGGCTGGAGGCTTTCAGGGCTAACATAAAACATTTGCTATAAAGCTGCCCCTCTCCTCCCATCCAACACCAAACAGCACAGCCCAGAGCCCCTTCCTCACCGGCTCCCCCTCCTCCTTCCATGCCTGCCACACCACCGGCATCGTCGGCTCCCTGGTCCCCATCCAGGGCCGCGCGCGTGGCCAGCTCGAGGTAATCCTTCGGCAGCCGGGTATGTCTCTGGGCAAGCCCAGGCGATGGCAAACATCAGGTTTGGCAGGACTGAGGATGTAAATAAAAGAGCCTGACTCAGCCAGGGCTGCTGAGTGGATGCCACAGAGAGCCTTGAAAACTGGAAAGTATTATATCATTTATTAATAGGCATTTCTGTTACACTCCCCACCAGAGTGTGCGTGTCCCTGATGACAGAAGTGCTTACTAGCGCTAATGAGGCAGAACGGAGAGGAAAAAATGGCCCTGTGGGTCGGGGACTGGCTGGGGAGCTGGGAGATGTGAGCTCAGCTCCTGGCTCTGCCGCCGCCTCCGCCGCCGACCTTCAACAGGCTGCGGAGCCTTGGCCGGTGCCTCACGTCTCTCCCTGCCAGCAGCGGTGGATGGGGCTGCTCTGCCTTCACCTGTGGGTTTCGGGCAGGTAGCAGCTCCGTAATTTGCAAGGGGAAATGATCACTGGGGATTTGCCCTCGAGTTACGTTTTCTTCCCCCTCACTTCCCCTGCAAGCACTTCCAGGACCAATGTCCTCTCCATCTCCCTCCTTGCGCTTTGCACCGTCACAGAGAAGGTTTTTCTGTAAAGGTGCAAACGCAAAATGCCAAGGGGCCATGCAGGAATGGGCACCGCAACAAGGCGTACGCCGCCCCTCGGCCAACCCGGGCTAAAGACCCCTCAGCCCTCCCAACTAACACGTTTCAACGGCTCACCCGGGGAAGGGTGTACCCCAGGGGGTTGCCTTTACCTTCTGGGTATGGTTTGACAAATGAGACAGTGAAATATCTCCTAGAAATATCCATCACCACTACAGACCTGAACCGTGCCTAGAATGCGTCTGAAACACGCCAAGGAGCACTGACTCACGCACCCCGAGAGCCGGGAGGGGGTAATTGTTTCTTGGATGGGGTCACAGATGCTTACAGGGTATTTGTGGGTGATATTTTAAGGCTAATCCCAAGGCAACCTTAGAGTCAACAGAAAGCCCCTCTGTTGGCTCGGGTGGCCATTAGCAGGCTGGGATGAGATACGGCATGTTGTTTGGAAAAGCGGTGGGCTGGGCTGTGTTTATCTTACAACTGCTGCTTGAGCCACAGCAGCATGGGGACACACGCCGCCTCGGAGAAGGATGCTCAGGCGCCCACTTTGCTCCACCTCAGGGCCCTGACTGTTCTTTCCTTTCTATCCCTCTCCACCGAAGGTTCCCGGTGGTGGGTGCCGAGTGTTTGGGGTTGGGAGAGAGAACCTGGTGTGAGCTGATACTTTCCAAGGACTAAATTCATATGCAGTGCCCCGGGGGAAGGTTGCGAGAGGTGCTTAGCTGGTGAAGGCTCCTAGAGGACCGCAACACAGCTGCTTTGTGTTGACCCACCTTAGCCTGAACGCCAGAACCACACGACAAGAGGTGACGGCTTATGTTATAACCACTGGAGACATCCAGAAGCCAGGTTGGCACAGGCATGCATGAAACTCACGTACTACATGCTGGGAAAGGTGAAAAATGAGCAGGCTGCAGTGAATTTCTACACCTTTCATTTTCTCCCCTTCCTCAGAGTGGCAATGTCTGCTCAGCACATCTTGTGAGCAAAAAGCAGCTGAAGCAGAGCAAAAATAAACTGGAGAGCTGAAATGGGAGAAGAGAGCACAGCTACAGCACAGCTTTGTGTAAAACCTCATTCCTTACTGGTAGTAAATAAAAATAGTTTTGTGTGTTTTTTTTTTTTCTCAGTGACTCACAGCACAGACATTGCATGGAAAGGGCACTAGAATCAACAGCCAGGGGAAAAAAAAATACAGAAATGGAAAAATGATCATCACAGTGCATTTTTCCCATTCCCCTTTCATCTCTTACACCTGTGTTTGACTTCAGCCAACCTTACATAAATCCTTTAAACATCTGTCTAGCTCACTTATGAAATAAGCTGAAATGGTCTCAGCCAGGCTAACAGTTCATTCTGCTGGATATCTGTATGTTTAAACCCAAACAGATCTGCGGAGTTTGCCAAGCCAGGCGGGCAGCGGGCTGCCCATCAAACCCCACGCGTTCAAAGTGTTAAAAACTGTTTGTGCCAGAACTTCTTCTGTGGGCACTACCTTATGAAAGACCCTATTTGTAGCTGTGAACTTAAGACAAAGGCAACAAAAGTTTGCTTGAGTGTAGTGGTTGACTCATGAAATCACACTTTGCAGTCTGAATGCACCTAGCAGGGGATGAGCAGCATGGGGTGGGAAACAGGAGTCTGGGATAATCTTGGAAAGACGCAATCCTGCCTAAGGAGTAGGGCATTAGTGTTGGTGGTCACACTCTATGAATGGTAGAGGGTGGGATGGATGTGGTCCTTGCCTGTGTGAAGTCAGGGCACGTGGTTGTGACCACGGTTATGACGCGGTGCTAATACAAGGCAGGGCTGTGCTGTTGCTGCTCCCATTCTGCGTTTCGTCGAAGATTGATCCCGGTAATTATATCCAAAAACCTCATTGCAGCCACCAGCTCTGCTGCACTTCCCTTCCACTTCACCCTCCCTGCACTGAGTGAGTCTCCACCGAGGAAGACAAGAAGTAACAGGGTGGTTTGGGTTTGGGTTTTGTGTCTTGACTGATGTTTCGAGCTCCTTGAATTGAGAGAACTTCTGTTCTGGGATGGAGCTAGCTCTGCAACTGATCTGGCCCTTGCCAGCTCCATGCCAGGGTCTGAGGGTGTCACGGTGTATCGTGGGACTGATTTTATAGCAAAATACTTTGAAATCTGCTGCTGAGCAAGGTTAGTCCTTGGCTTGTGGGTGCTGGTGCTGCTCTGCTGGAGTCAGTGGGACCACAGGCAGCAGTCGCAGTGGGATGCGCACAGCGCTATGATGCAAACGCACCCTGCACAGGGAGAGAGGCTCCTGGGCATGCCACCCACTTTAGGACCTTGGTAAATGCCAGCCAGCCTCCTCAAAGTGCCCTTGCATTGATGGTCCGTGTCCAGCGCTGATCCTGCTACTTTGCACAAGCACAGCCCCCCCAAAAGCATAGACCTCCTTTCAGCTTAGCAAAGAGAAGGAAGGCTAGCAGCCACCAAGCTGAGGTCTCTGACTGTTCTTGATTTACTGGTGAGCTTAGAAGAAAACGTTAAGATTTTTCTTTCAGGAGCAAAATGTATTTTTCCCTTGACACAAGTCAGAAATAGCAAAAGGGATTTGTTTAAACACATCTGATAAAAGTCTTCCTTGGGTTGTGATCAAGGCAGGTCAACTTCTGCATTGGGTTTACCTCGGTCCATGAATTTAGGCTGTCTGCTTGCCTGTGAATTGGTTTATGTTTCTGCCAAAGTACCTGCTGTTCACCCGTATTTATCGGATGCTTGTCGTGTGTTTTGTTGACCTCTTTGCTTTATTATGTGTATTCACAGTAATGATTCTTCAAAATCTAAGGATGTTTCTCTTCCCCTGAGTTAAGATGATTTCTTGACCCACAATCTTCACATGTGACTGCCTCACACACATTAAGTATCTCACAACAGCTTCCTAAAATTTTAGGACCTTATTCTAGAAATCAGAAATTAGAGGAATTCTGATCACTTGCTTGATGGTCATGGAGAAAAAGCTGCCGGACAGCCACTGAAGGTCAATGTATTGCTATCCAAAAAATCTTCAGCAAACAAGACGACCTGCAACAAGAGCCACTGGTGGAAGAAGATGCTTTTCAGCACGTTAAAGTGGTAATCCCTGTCTCTTCCCAGCATGACTGACTGGCAGATACCCCGTTCTTCTGGATACTTCTGTGTGAGATTGCTCTTCTGAGCAAACAGAATCAATACCAATAGCTTTTGCATTTGAAATTCATGTCCCATTGTTTCAGCCTACTTGATATTTCAGGAAGTTCAGACAAAAGGGATTTTTCTTTTGTGGAATGAGGGTGCTTCCCAGGGAACATGCAGTACAAGGCACATCTGTAAATAATATATATACATATCAATTTCTTTTGCAAGTAGGACATACCCATCTTCTCTCTTGGTTGACTTGAGCACATAACTGCCATGTTTATTGGGAGGCAATGTACACGCTCTTTTCATGTTGGACTTCTGCGGTGTCGTTCCTTCCATGTTCCCAGGTACAGTATCTGCTCTTGTTTTGGATTTCACTAGCCTTTGGCACACCCTGCAGTGATACAGTATCACCTCCTGGAAGTCTGAGAATTCTTATGTGTCTTCTTCAGGACTGGGTTTTCCTAAGATTTGCATGTGAAATACCACAGCAGAAGGCAAGGTGGAGATTGGAGTGTGCAGGCAGCGGGTTTGATTATTGATAAGGTCAACGTGAGATCAGGCTTTCATGATATATGATATCTTCTGAAGGAAGACCTTACTGGTTTCTACAACTACCTGTTGAGGTGGGAGTTGGTCTCTTCTCTCAAGTAACAAGTGATAGAACAAGAAGAAATGGCCTGAAGTTGCATCAGGGGAGGTTTAGATTGGATAATAGGAAAAATTTCTTCACTGAAAGGTCTGTCAAGCACTGGAACAGGCTGCCCAGGGAAGTGATTGAGTCACCATCCCTGAAGGTATTTAAAAGATGTGTAAACGTGGCCCTTAGGGACATGGTTTAGTGGTGTAGTTGGCAGTGCTAGGTTAATGGTTGGACTTGATGATCTTAAAGGTCCTTTCCAACCTAAACGGTTCTATGATTTTATGACATACCTAATAAATCATTGTGTACTCCCTTCTTAAGTCAACAGCATCTGTTCTCTGTCTCCTTGAATAGGAAATGATTTAGCACTGCATGTTTTCTCTTGAGGGTGATAGCTCCACTCAGGTCTTCTGTGCTCCCAGAAAAGTAGGTGGGCTGGGTTGCACCAACAATGGAGTCACCTGCCAGACTTTTACTGTCAGGATGTTTCACTTTGCAGAAGATTGGCATGTAAAGCACACCTTCCCTGGGTGGGCAGAGATGTTAGGAATCTGACCATTACAAAACCACAGAAAGTCCCAGCGTCCTGATTCCTTGCACACAATGAGAAACAAAGGCCCTTTGGCCCAAAGCTACCCAAAAATCTCTTGAGGTGCCTGTATTAGCTGAATTAAGCTCTATATCTGGTGAAACACAAGCAAGAGTGTTTCCTCCAGGGGCAGTGCAGACCTTCACTCCTGGCAGGTTCTAGCATCTCTGTTTTGATTAAAGTGGGTGCTCAATGCAACTCAGGTATTTCTACAGATCTCGGTTCACTGCCCACAGGGAGTGAAACCAGGTCTCTGTGACTGTGGCCAAGGCTGTGGGCATGTAACGAAATGGAAATCAACAATTTATTTTTTTTTCCTGTGACCCTCAGAGAAGCCAGTAGCTACTTTTCAGTCTTGTATGTCTAAATTCCTGTCACAGTCACCTGAGATGTAGTAAGTGTTACTTACTGGGGTTCAAAGGAGGATCAAAAAATTTATCTAATGAAGTCAAACATCAACTGATCCTGCTTACTACACAGATGAGAAGAAGGCAAGAAGGATCTATGATATTGCGTTCAGGCACTTACACAACACTAAATGGAAGTTAGAATAGCAAAAATACCAGACAGATGAGTTGTTTTATCGTATTTTCCTTGGGAACACTGTGATTACAAGTCACAGCTAGAGATGTGACACTGCAGGTGAAGAGCTAGTGCACAGTTCCATGTGGCTGTTCCTGCAGGAGCATGAGGAGATGACTGGATGATCAGAAAGAGCGCAAAGCCAAAAACCTGCCATGTTGGACAAGAAACTGTAGGACTGGGATAAAAAATACATTTGTTTTGTGTTTTTTTTTGGGGGGGCGGTTGTTTTGTTGTTTGGTGGGGGTTTTGGGTTTTTTGTTTGTTTTCGAGAAATCATTAAACAGGCTAAAGGAGAGAATAACATCACTGTGAACCAGTGGCTGCTTCAGCTTTGCTGGGAACTCCCTGATCATCTTGTTCTCCCCAGCAGTATGTTCCCCCTGGCTTATCCATATTGTGCTTCTAAGAAGTATGTTGCGTTCCTGAGCAACACGATTACTCCAGGACTAGTCCAAGGGAAAGAACTTTGTAGATGAAGGATGCAGAAGCTCAGAGAAGTTTTGCTCTAAAGCCCTGGAGCAACCCAGTGTGAGTCACCACATCCTTCTGGACCTTGCCTTTCCTTGGTAGAGCCGAGATTAGCCTTTCTTTAGTTTCTCTAAGGTTGGTTTGTTTTGTTTTGTTTTGTTTTCCTGCATTTTGCACAATGGAGAGCTTGGTTATAGCTGGGAGTATAGTAAATAAAAGTGGAACAAGGAGCTTGTAGGGGAAAGAAAAGGAAACTGAGCAAGTATGACTTTGGGCACTTACAGTTTATATAGTGCACTAAAGATTTTCAAACTGGCATCACTATCAAAACCAATAATGGTATCAAAAAGCAATAATGGCATGAAAAACTCAATTTGTAATGAATACTTTCTTGAATTAGCTGGGACTGCTGGAATGTGCCATAAAATTAGACAAGATAGAAACCTGCAGTGCCACCAAGTGTAAACTACAGTTTTTCACCACATTGAACAGGTCAGTCGAACGTGTCGGTGCTGCTCGGGTGTCTGAAAAAAATCTTACCTCTAACCGACAAATAATGGGCAAAACCCCTGGTGTAAAACCACCTTCACTGTCAAAACACCCCACACCCCGTCCCTAAGAAGTGACACCATGGGTCACCGGCAGCTGCCCACTCTGTGCCCCCTTCTGCTGGGATGCAGGAGAGGGCTGGAGCATTTTGTGACAGACACGTAAGCTTTGCGTGGGACTTGCGCGTTAGAAACAGGGAGACAGACCTGTTTGCCCCATGCGGTCAGTTGGGCCCCAGACGAGACAGCCTAATGGAAACACTCTGTGAATGAACGTTCTATACCTTGGGTTAAGAATACGCTTCTCAGCCCATCTATATCTCAAAGTGATTTTTCAACCCAACTGTTTAGTGACTAGGCAATGCTGCTGATACAGAGGGCCCTGCCAAAAACGTGAACCAAGTGCTGTGCTACGGATGGACATTTTCTGTATTCCACCACAATTTTCCTCTGTCCTGATGCCCTCTTGATTGAACTACTTTGTGGTTTCAGTCCTGCAGCTCGTGAAGGTGCAGTTTGCATTGCAGCATCACCAGACACAAGTTCTCGTGGTGTGGTACAGCTGTGTAGGCTCTGGGGACACCAAAACCGTACATCTCCCCGTGTGCTCAGGTGTCTGCCCATCATCTTGCAGAAGTTGGTGGGAGAATGATCTCCCTTATACATCAGCCAGGTACCAGGTTGCCTTCGCTGTGTCCTGCTGCACAGGCAAATGGACCATATTGGTCTCTTGTACTTGATGTTGTGCTGGTTTTCAGGGAGGAAAGGGAACAGAGCATCTCCTGGGGGAGGACCCGGCAGGTTGCCCAGAGACACTCCCTAAGGGGGTTTAGCTGACAGCTCAAAATGCTGTTGTAGTCAGCATTGCCTCTCCCCATAGGGAAAGTTTTTCTTGTGTTGTGAGGGTCCCTGCTTAGGTGCAAACAGTGAATAACAAAGTGGCAGTAGCCTAATTCCACAGATCCTGGGTTTTGTAGCATGAAGAGAACTTCATTCCCTTTATTTTGATCTTTTCCATCTGCTCTTTACTGCCTGCAAGGTATTCCCATGTGAAAAGTAGCTCGAGCCTGCTGTTTCCAAGCCTCATCCAAAAATTTTGTCAAGCATGAACATTTTATCATTAAGGGCACTAATACTTTGCACATACACGAAATTTGTCTTCTAATTATCTCCAGCTTGTATTACAATGCATTTTGTAGGCACTTAGTCAAACATTTTACCTTTAGTCAGATATATGACCTGCTGTTTTGGAGAGATCGGAGGCTGGTCCAAAGCCTCTTAGATCAAGGGGAGTCTTTATGCTGGTTTAGCAGAATTTGGATCAGTCCCTGAGGGCATCACAGATGATCTGAATTATCAGAAGTGATCCTAGGCAGTTGCAAGTAGGTAGAGATCAGTTTGCAGCTGCCAAGGTATCTGAAGAAGTTGGACCAGCTTGTTTCAAATCATCTGATGAGAATTAGCTCAACTTAATCAAATCACAAGGCAGCTGGAAATTCAATCTAGACTAGACGGAATAGGTTTATGGGCTAGATGGAAAGTTAAATATACTAGACGAAAAAAAAGAAATCCACCAAACAAACAAAGGGAGATGCTCCATTAGCTGGAAAATGCAGCTAAACAAATTCTGACCAGAAACTAGATGTGCATTTTTTTCCATTTGTCTAGAATGAAATATTTTCAGCTCTGTGGAGTCTTCAAATTAAACTGAATGTCTTTCCAAAGGAGATGCTCTACACCTCCATGCTGACCTTACTGGCTTTACAACCTCTACTTTGCAAAATCTTATTTAGTTAATCATAGTGATTCCTTCTTAACCTAAGATGATGAACATACAGAAGTCTGAAGACAGTGAGTCCAATTTTAGACATGGGTAAAGCTCCTATTTCTAATAGGCAAAATTTTCCTTGTAGGGTCCAAGGGCATGCAGAAGTCTCAACTCCATGAGTTGAGCCAGTTACTTTGGCAGGGGAATACATTGATGGGTCTCACTCCAGCTGCAGCTCATAAGAACTCTCATCCAATTAATATCTCTATTAAAAATTTCATCCAGCTAAAGAGCAGGTGATAGGCTAGATGACTTTATCATACTCGAATCATGCTAACTCAGTATAATTTTCTTTTCTTCCAAAGAACTGATTATTCCCATGTCTTTCAATATGCAAGTCAATACGTATCCTGCCTGCTCCAAGTTTGCTCTTTGTGTCACCAAACAGCTGGAAAAGGGTGATTTGCCATGTATTCCTGCCTTTTTTATATGGAATCTTGAAACCCAAGAAGCATTACAGAAAGGTCATCTCTACCCTGAAGCAGTATTTTAATGGTATCAGGTTTTAATTCCTTCGTCTTCCCACCTTCCTCAACCCTGAAATCTAGACCCAAATTTCCTGTGTAATTTGTGGCCCATTGATTTATACTGCCCAACCACATTTCTGCTATACCAGTTAAATCACCTCACCTCTTGCCAAGTTAAATACTATAGCTTTCCCATGTTTGGTGGTAAACTCCTGCAATTAGCACAGAGGCATGTGGCATTTGACTGCTGGTAGATGCTTTGCTCGTTGTCCCACTCTGGTGAAGCCCTATGTCTACTTGGAGAGGTGCCTCTTGCTTATTACTCTTTATTGTTCTGGCCACTGGAAATTCAATACTTTCCACAAATCCTTTTCATCTACATCCTCCCAAACCTTAGAGCCACCTACAGTGTTTGTGGTCTGAAATAAATACTCACAAGTTTTCCCAGGCAACCAGTGGTTTCTTCTCTTCACTTCAGTTGTATTCCCTCAAAATGGAGGCTGAGATGACCAAGGTAGAACAAATGACAGGGAACCGGAGTGTAAAAGTAATCCAGTGTATCAGATCATAGGTTTCACTGGTCCTGTCTCTGGAAGGGACCAAAACCTCAACAGGCCTGAGGCAGAATACGAGATTTATGTGAACTCCCCTAAGAACCTACTCAGCTCCAAAACATTTGCAGATTAGAGGCTCTCTGAGCCAGACGTGAGTGCCTCCAGTTCCTGTTAGTCCACTGACATGTCAGTTCCTGTCATGTCCTGCTCCAAGGACATGTCTATGTGATTCCCCAGTACTCCCTGTGAATCTACCTTCTGGTCTTGAGACCCAAGACCTACAGTCCATGTTGGTGATGGTGGAAAAATCCTTTACCACTGCACTATTCATTTACTGCTTGGCCAAAATTCATGCCCTCTCTATCAATCCTCCTTTCTACAGCAAACTCCCAAGTGTCTAATAAAGTTAAATCACTTCCATTCTTCCAGGCATTTACACGTGGTGGCATCACCCCTGCATTTCAGAGGAAGCGGCCATAAATAGACTTCCTTCCTTCTTCCCTCTCTCGCCTCCTCCAGCTCTTCCCATCACTTGCAATAATGAGCCCTACAGCCATCACCATGTACTCACCTCACCCCTGTGGGCTCTTTGCAGGAAACCTGAGCCCCCCCCCCCTTTTTTTTTAAGCAAGACTAAGGCACTTATCTCTCCCCTTCCCTTTTGACCATCTGTCTGCATCCAGCAGCAGAAGTGCCACACACTTGCTTGCTCTCCCACCAACTCAACCTAAGCCCCTACCATCTGGAGATGATCTGTTTGTCTATTTAGACTCCAAGCTCTCCAGGGCAGGAACTGTCTCTAATTGCATGTTTGTACCGTACCTACAGCTGTGTTGGACTGAATACACCCACTGTCATCTTCTCTTGGAAACTAAGTTCCTCCTGGGAGTGTCCAGCACTGAAAAGTAAGACCACTTGCAAATCCAAGTTGCTGAAGGCACATGCCAGAGCTCCTTGGTTGCACTTATATTAAACCACAGAAAATCCTTCCAGTGACTGCAGTAATCATCCAGCCTAATTTTTACTGCCAGGCTGACAAGAGGGACTTAAATGCAGTGAAACCATCGCCTACCATGGTGGAGTTAACATTTGGCTGAGGCTCCAAATATGCCCAAATAATACTGCATCTCACTGTGGAAATGCCTGAGGACCCCAGATCTGCCAGTGCCTTGTTCGATGAACTCCAGCCAATGCCACCAGGGAGCCAGGTAGAGAGGTAAGGGGTTTCCAAGCCAGATATTGCAGGCTGAATTTTGTCCTCAGTCCAGCACTGCAGGATAGCCTCATATGTATATACCTACTGGTCAGAGCGAGCGTATCACCTGCTTCCCTGTTTCAGGACGATGAAGTTCTTAGGTGCTTTTGTTCAGAAAAGTGCAAAAATTAATTGATATCCCCCCTCCCTCTGCTATTTAACAGCTATAATAAAAACTGCATTAAGGACTCTTCTCCAAGCTATAGTCTTTCCATACCACCCCCTGTTTATGACACATTTTTCAAGCTCTATATTTTCAGTGAAACAGGGCAAGTGGTAGAAAATGGAGCTGTTACCACAAAAATAATTTAAAAAAAAAAAAAAGAAAAGAAAAAGGCTTAATAAAGTTTCTAGTCTAATCCAAGAGAGAGCATGAATGAATTACCACAGAAAGTCTCCTACAGACGGTTGAAAGTATCCCGATTCAATAATACAATAAAATAAAGAGGCGCATCTATATATTTTCCCATTTCATTAACTCCGGAACGCCATTTCTGCTTGTTTTGGCTGATTTTTATTCCTGCCTTTGAGTGTAAAGGAATGGTAAGGAAGTTTATGAATGAGGTCCCGCTCGCATTACAGGCTCAGCTATGTACGCGGGCTGTTTGCTGCTGCGATCCTGGGATGAGGTCATTTCAAAACCACCTAGTTTGCCCAGTGTGCTAACTCAAAAAAGATTGAAACGGACAGATTTGCAGTTACTGCAATGCAAACATGCATACAGTAGTTTTCCCGCATGCCAGCGCCTGCCAAACTTCAGCCTAGAGGACTTGGTGGAAAGAAAGGAAAAAACCCAAAACCACCAACCCACAGATCTTTTTCCACTATGAAAGGCTGTTTATAAAATCAGTTTGATCAGCTCAGGAATGAGCTGAGATCATGTTTATCCACACACAGAAGATCATGCAACTATCTCAACATACCGAGCTAAGATAACTACTCAGCCGAAAAAAAGGAGGTTAGAACAACAGGAAATTACTCATTTACTACCAGTTGCTCAGGTATTTTAAAGAGCTTCCAGGACATTTGCTTTTGTGTACCTAAGAGAAAAAGGTCGCTGGTGGTGGGGCAAGTCTTGATGGGTAACATAAAAGTGACTCTCCTTGCTGAAAGAGTAAAGGCAGAAGAAGGGGTTTGTGACAAGAGGATATAAAATACCCTGCAATTCGTCAGCAAGGAGAATCAAACTCCGCTGGAGTGATCGGCATTCCTGGGGATTATGAAAAGGATTACGGTGAGTTGTTAGCAGGGTGAGGGAGCTACTGAAAGATGGGCTTTCCTACTGCCTTGAAATAAATGGGACAATTAAAGCTTTGGGAAAGTTAATGAGATTTTTTTTTTTCTCCTTGAGTTTTCAGAGCAGCTGGCCAGCCCGTGTGAAGGAAAAGCCATTCATTGAGGAGGGAAGAAAAATAGGTAGTGAAAATAAAAATGTTTGCATTCCCTAAAAATATACTTCAAACCTTGAGAGGGGGAAATCAATTATCCACAAGGCTATCCTGCTGTCGGGTAGAAAAATCTAAGGCATTTTCCAGCTCGGGCTGCCCTCCGCTCCGCGCCGGTTAGCTGATCTCTCTGTCAGATGGGTCTCATCACTGCGGCATTCGGTGCCTCCGAGTCTTTCATGTGTTTAATCTCACAACCCACCTGTGAGAGGAGGAATTACAGCGAGGGAACCGAGGAAAAGGCCCAGACTTTTAAAGGGATTTAGCTGCCCAATTACCTGGCTCAGGGTTAGACTGGAAATCCCCAGGAGAGAAGGATGTTGCACCTGGGTCTGCCAAGCCTTGGGTTAGTGCAGTTCTCAGTAGTGATGCCCAGTTGGACCTAGGACAAGGAAGGGCTGAACATACCCATGAATGGGCCATTGTTTCTCCCTTGATTATTATTAAGAAATATTTTGAGCCAAAGGGAAAATAAAATCAGTCAGAGTTTGAATTCAGACCATGGAGACCAGTTCTTTCTCCTGACGCTGAGCAGGATCTCGCAGCATTGGTCTTCTGTTTATTCTCAGGGAAATGATTTACAAATAACCTCCAAGTGCCATGTAGAAGTATTGCTCCTTTCTGAGTCACAATTTTGCTGCCTCTTCACATACCAACACAACTCACTACCACCCCAGACCTCTCGTGTACACTCTGGTCTGGGTAGTCCTGCTAAGAGGTTGGCATAGAAGATAGAGAGGAAAGAAACATCTGATTTTCTCTCTAATTAAGAACAATAAGACATTTTCCCCATGTGAGGCTTCCTCTCTTATTCCTCCTTGCTTGTCCTCATGCCTGTCTTCCCATGGACACTCAGCTCAGGCTTGGCAGGTCATGATGCATCCCAGCAAGGACACAGCACCCTGGGCATCTGGCTGAGTCCCCACCAGGCCCCCTGAAGACATATCTTAGGCTGGGCTGTAACCCTAATGTTGGAGGCTGTGAGTGCAACAGGCGATGCTGCACCGCCCCAGCTCTGTGGTCCTGCACACCATGTGCTGCAGGAATGGGTCAGGGACATGTAGGAGTCTTCCAGGAAGATCAGAGCACTCACATGATGATGTTTCCTGGGGATATTCATCCATCCCCCATGGATGAGTCTCTGCTTGGCACATGCCAGCAGCCACTGAGCACTACCAGCTCTGGCTTCAGCAGGGAATTATCAGCCATGTGAGTGCCCAAGGTCGCACCATATCTCTGCAGGTCTCTGATCCCCTGGCAGAACGTGGGACAGGTAACCACATCTCCTATAATCCCTTCTTCTGTAGTCTGATTATGGTAAAAGATACAAACAGAAGAGGAGAGATAACAGATAACAGAGAGCTATTGGCATGGCATGTGTACCTGCTTGGGCGTGAAGACGTATGTTTGCTTTTTTTTATAAGCCATCATTCATTCATCATTCTCTGCATAATTTTTTTACCTGTCACAGCTTGACCCAGGAAACACATTTCGCTCTAAAGGAATTCCAAGGCAAAATCACAAATTTCTCTAGATCCTAATTTATAAGTCAGTTTTCCTTGTGAATTGCTGCTGTGGGTGTTACATTTTGATCTTTTGCCATGACTTTGCTATCGGCTTCTGGTAAACCGTAAACCCCCCAATTCCCTCAAACTGCAAAACTGCATGACAAAGTGCAATCAGTGTCTTATAAATCCACACTGGTATCAAGGCAGCTCCCTTCCCATGTACTGTTTCTTATTAAATAGATATCTATCGGCCTGTCACACATGCTGTGCTACATAGCTAGGTATCCAGGCAACTTATTCAAAACTTGCTGAAGTCAATGGAAAGAGTCTGCTGTCCTCACACCACCACTGGCTTTAAAACGAGCTTGAACTCTTCGTTAGGAATGAGCAGGCTTCTCCATGGTATGTCAACTCATTGCACGTGGATGGAGCAGGGACTAAAGAGGCAAAGCATTGAGAAAGGATAGGACAAGGGGTGATGGTTTTAAACTAAAAGAGGGGAGATTCAGACTAGATATAAGGAAGAAATTTGTTACGCTGAGGGTAGTAAAACACTGGAGCAGGTTGCCCAGAGAGGTGGTAGATGCCCCATACCTGGAAACACCCAAGGCCAGGTTGGACGGGGCTCTGAGCAACCTGATCTAGTTGAAGATGTCCCTGCTCAGTGCAGGGGGTTGGACTAGATGGGCTTTAACCAACCCATTCTGTGATTCTATGATTCTGAAGTTGCACCAGGCCAGAGGAGACAATACAACTGATTCCAGGTAGTTGCTGCTGCCAGTTGCCTGTGTCCCATTTTGTCCCATCGTGAGCAGAACAGATCAGCATCGCGGTCAGGCGCACTGACGCGCGCAGCATCCATCGGCTCCCCAAGACATGCGGCGCAGAGAGGTGGAGTTTTAGACAATCGGCACCCGCCTGCCAGCTGAAGTACAAAGCCTAATTGAAGAAAGCTGTTCTTTCATCCACACAAAGTATAAACAGCCAGTGTTATGGTGACAAACTTTCCAGCAGCTTCATAGCTGCTACTCCAAGTGCTCACATACATTGATGCTGAAAGCAGAAAAAAAAGAAGGTGACGTCCTTATTTTGCAAAACTGCTCCGGCTGATTCCAGAATGGCTTTGGAGCTCACGCCCAAAATCTACACATCTGTGATGGTCCTGAATCATGTACCAGATAATTCTTGCTTGGGTCTGAACTATGGAAAAATTACTCTTAATTTCAAGAGCTTTTAGCTTTTACATAAGCACTTTATTTTCCCCTCTTATTAGATAAGGTTATTTTTTTTCAAAACTTCTGCTGCTTTCTTCTCTTTACTGATGGCTGCACGGACACAAGTCTGTGCCTTGACCAAAGCAATTCTCTACTGCAGAGCGTCCCCTCAATAGGTAGGAGTCCCCCAAACACCACCCCGAGCTCTCACCAGGGGACGAGGGTACCATTTGCCGGTCAAATGGACCTGATCCGGCGAGGGTCTGCTTTGTCGCTGGGATGCAGAAACCATATTGAAGGGCTTCACGGGACGCGTGATGATTTAAGACTCTATTTTTGGTTTTGGTGGGTGCTGGGAGGAGTGGCAGAAGGTTAGCCTTTTCCCATCACCTTCCTGCCAGAGATACACACAGCCCCGACACTGTACGCTGTTGGCTACTCATCACAAGGCCCCCTGTCAAAACCAGGATGGCTGATGAGCTACGAACAAGCTCACAGTTAGATAATAGATGAAAGAGCCTCAAGATAAATTAGGTGCCTTCAGAAAACCTGGCCAAATGTGTTTAAAACAGGAGATCCAACACCATTAATTCTCATCAAGCAGCTTTAAAAAAGGCAACCTGGCATTTGACTTATGCTTAGAAAACGTTATCTTTCCTTTTAACAGGGGTTTTATGGTGTATTTTGAGAAGATGACAAACAATCGGGTTATTTTGAAGTCATGCCAAACACTACATTCACTGGAGGAGGAGAACAATGTTACCTCCTATCTGTCAACTGACCCTGCAGCCATTAAGCCATTTCACCAACAAACAATATTAATAAAAAAAGGGAAAGTGCTGTTCTTAAGTTCCTTACAACCAGAGCTTGGGAAATGTCTTTGAATGAGATATTTGTCCCTCCAGGAAAGATCGCTTTGTCAAAAGTGAAACCTTCTGCAAGAAAGCATTGGTTTCATCGCTCCTCACTTAAGACGCTAGATCAAAAAGAAGCATGTTGATAACTCCCATGGACCATGCTGCAAAGGTGAAGGCTTCATTTGGTTTTGCTTTCCAGAAATTTTCAGTTTCAAGCGGTGCTGTGTAACACTGAAATGAAATGGATAAGCTCTGAGTCACTGTTCAGAGGACGGGGAGTTGGGGTAGCTTAAAGCTCCTGGAGTGGGGACCATACTTGTGCATTTGTGCCTGTTTGGATCCTCTGATGTGCTACTGTAAGACAAATAAGTTCCCAGCAAAGAATAATAACAAATACATAACATCTTTTCATCAGCGAGAATCATTCCCAAATTGTCCCCAGCCACAAATAAAGACAAAGATTTAAGGACAGATGGGAACAGCTATTTTATTTGAACGGCTTTGTCAGCAAAATGAGCACCTGCTCACGAAGCATCCAGCCATCAGGACTGGTCGCTGTGTTAGCATCAAAAACGCCCTATCGTCCCATTCAAAAAATATCAGTTAATTCATAGGAATATTTTCAGGGAGATGATTCCTTGCACTCTCTCATGGAGTAAGCTTGTTCTCACGCGACGCCTTGCCTCTGTGCATATTTGGGCCGCGTGCACCAAAACGGCACATAATACGGTCTTCAAATCAAAGGAACTGTTTGCACAGGTAAACCCAGAGGCGCCCGTGCCGATGGGGTTAGGGGCTAATAATAGCCACCGCTCACAAAAGCAGCCTGAATTGCACTTTCAATGCAAATATGAGTAATAACGAGGCTATTTTCAGCTTTATCGGCACATGTCACCCCGGGTGCTCGGATTGCAAATTCAAACACATGGTGAACATGGGACAAAATCAGCTTCTTCTGGCCCCGATGCACCCAGCTGCCCCTGCTCCATGCCGAGCCCTGGTAAATTCCCCGCAGCTCCGGGCAGGTGCGGGGCTCCGGCGGGGAGAGCTCCGTGCGAGTGCGGGGTCTTTACAACTCGACATGCCGTGGGCAAAACCCGCTTTCATGGGCAGGCTTGTTTAGGCAAGTTTGTGTCTCGCGGCTGACCCGAAAAAAATCCGCCATAAGAAAATAATTGGACGTTAATTTCCTCCAGCTTTCTCTTAATTAAGCACAATTTGAGAAAATAATACAGCGACAAGGGAGAACAGTTGTTTTTTTAAAGGCGTACTTTGCTGAGGTGCTTGCGGTGTTTGCTTTGCTAAGAAAAGGCTCTGGTTGTAGCAGGGAGGGCTAAGCCGGCGGGCTGTAATACATGGATAACGCCTGCAACGTGGCCCCGAAAATGGAGAGATCGTGGGCTGGGGTGACAGTACCAGGACTGCAGCACCTCGTGGGAGCAAGCGTGCACGCCATGTGCCTAAATCCTTTTGCTGCTTGGAAAACCTGAGCGAGAGACATCACAGCCCTCCAGACCCCCAGGGAGATGCTTGCTGGGGGTCTGTCCTTGCCCCCAAGGGTCCCATTTGAGCCGAAGTCATACAGCCCCCATCCTCGCTTGGCTCCCAGTGCCTCCTCCACCTCAGGTGCCCCGACTGGGAGAGCCCCCACTGACGGCGGCTCGGGTGCTGCTCCTGCTTGGATTGCGAGCGGATTACTTAATTAACGATCCAGGAGTGCCAGGTGAAAGCCTATCTATCCGGAGCGAACGTGCCCCGGTTCCTAGGCGTGTACACATGTGGTATCGTTTTTCCATTATTTGGAACATACAGAACTAAATTAATAACAGTTCCTACAAGGCCCTGGGGCTCTCCGTGGAAGAATTTTGATCTCCTTAGGAAAGGCTCACCATTTCTCATAGGAGAGATGCACTTGACTCCTGACCTCTTTTCAAAGGCACCTGTGTGAGCTTTTAAAATCCACTACCACCAATTATCCACTTTCAACCTGAAGTGTTTAAACCTCGGACCACATTAACTGAGCTTAGCACATAGCCATGTCATTGCAGACTTCCTGATGTGAGGAGATGCCTTGACACGGCTGAAAGAGAGTTTAGGGATGAGGCATGAGATTATCAGCTTCTCCTCCTGACAGCTTCAAACAAAGGAGCCTTTTAGCCACCTGGTTCGTGTCTCCCACACCTGCATTAAGATTGGGAGACAAACCTTTGTACTGCTGCCTTGATCCTATTATTTGCATGTACCTGTCCTCAGTCACCCTGCATCACTTAATAGCCTTCAGAGAGACCAAAGGGAAGAAGATGCACATCTACTATTTCTCTTTCAGGTTTCATACCTTTTCTTTTCTTTTTCTTCTTTTTTTTTTTTTTTTTTCTCTCCAAAGCTGCAAGACTTTTAGGACACTACGGCATTTATTTAAACTCTAAGAAGATTTATTCGGCACAGGGCATGGAGGAGGGGAGACTGTGAGAAGGATGAAGATGTGGATGAGGGGTGAAAAGGGAGAGGAGGCCATGTTAAGGGTTTATGGCTGGGCTGCAGAGACCGAAACCTGGTGCCCACTCACAGCACCAGGCAGATGTTTGGCTGTGGGACTCCTCTGCTCTCTGCTTAGGTCTGAGACCACATCCATCCCCTGGTCCCTGCAAAGAGACACCAGCAACTCTCCCCACCGTCACCTCCAAGTCCAGGCAGCGAAGGATGCCTGCAGTCAAAGTGCTTGACCTGCACCGCAGGCACCTGCTCCCCTCATCCGCCCCTGTGCTGGGGTGCACCTCATTCCTCCCCAAGAAACGGCACTGCTCTCCTATACACATGTGCTCGAATGCCCCAAGGAGTCAGCTCCAAGGCCAGATTTAGCCTGGATGTGGAGTTTAGGTTGTGCCCCCCTTCCACCTCCCTCCACCCACCGGTGAAATTAGCTTTGTCTTCTCTCTCCCAGAGCTGAAGGAATGTCTAGATTTTAAATTAAATTCATATTCTCTTTCCCATGCTTGCAGAATTAGCCAAAAGGACAGAACATTATTAACGTCCCGGATCCAGCCCTAGCTGACAAGGTGTCTCTGCAAGGGGAGATTTCAGCTGTAGCCTGTGTATATACATTACTGCACTTCAGCCTCAGCCAGCTCCTTGACTCATCAATGTAACTGAGTAAGGTAGAAATATTAGAGCTGCATTCATATTCCAGGCCTGGTTTAAATCACTAACATTGTGGAAAGCTCTGGATAGGTCCA
>VWZZ01007429.1:0-15486 GCA_013399095.1 Psophia crepitans | reverse complement strand
AAAAAAAAAAGGAGGGAAGGAAAGAGTTTTCTGGTTCTAGTTTTTCATATTTTCGTTTCCCCTCTGAAAAGTGAAACCCTCCAGCTGCCCGGCATTGCACAATGACCCAAATGCTGCAAGTTCCAGCCCTAATCCCAGCCTGATCCACGCGCCAGCCCCAGCAGAGCTCGGCAACCTGCCTCACCACTACGGCGGTCCCCAAGCCCTTCCCTCCTCAAAGCATCAACTGCACCTGGGGCCAGCAGCAAGTGGCTTGTCCACATCACCAGACCACATATCTGGCCTCTGAAAGTGGTCCATCAGCTGCAAGAAACACAGGAAGGGGACAAAGAACAGGGTCAGCTGCCTTGGCCACCCTGTGATTTGTGGTGTCACAGGAAGGAAAGTGGGTGTAAATCTCCAGATTTTGGTCATGTGTTCTACATGCTTTCCGTTATGGTCAAAGAGAGGCTGCCAGGCATCCACCAGCATGTCAGGTGGGAATTTTCCAAGCCCAACTGTCTTCCCTGCTTACCAGATGATGGATAAACTCATTGTCCTCCTGCTGTCCCCATGGAGGTGATACTGCCATGGGTGCTCTGCTCACCTTGCAAGATCCCTTCAATCATGGCTGAAGGTGCCATCAGGGGAAGCCACTGAGATCCAAGTCTAGTTTTGTTGTTATTATTATTACCAAATCAAAGCCTATGATCTCCAATGTCACCATTGCCTACACCCAATGCTGCGGAGCAAAGCTTCACCAGGGTTCTGAGTCTCTCCAGGAGGGACCGATGGGAACAAGCAGGCATCAGGCATTATGCCCACGTGCCAGGCAATGAACTTGATGAATCGGCCAAGAAATGCCCCAATAAGGGGGCTGATCCTCATCAAATAGTGTTGTACCAGGTGCCATCCCATAGTGAAGAGCAAAGTCTCAACCAAAAGTCAACAGCACCGGAGGAAAATGATGTGTTGTGGTTAAAGATATGTGCTGAGCCTTCCAAGAGGGATGGATTTAGTTCTTCTTTTTGGCTTAGTTTTCCTACCATCATGACGTCAAACAAATCACTTCATCTTTTGCCACCTCAGCACCCCATCTGTTGAAGCATATTTATAGTATTTTTCTCTTTTCTCTTGCCCTTTGTCTTTTCTGTTCTGATTTGATAGCTGGAGAGCAAGGTTGTCTCTTACTACAGCAGGTCCATCAGAAGAGGGCTCTGACCTGAGTTCCTGCTGCTGGAATACAAATATTTTCTAGATGGTAATGCAATGTCTACCATGTTTATGACACTGGTTGAGAAATATGCATTACTATCCGTGGAAAATTTGGATTTGAATGAAAATGTTGAGTGGTTTGTTTGGAAAAGGAGAACCCTGAGCACGGTTTCCATTTTTCCCAGAAAAATCTCTGAAGGAAGTTTACAAAACCCAGAAATTCTTGTGAAATCAAAAAGCATTCAACAACCAACACTACAAAGTAAAACAAAAGACAATATTGTCTGTCCCAAGGGCGGATTTCCTTCCTCACCGCAATTCGCTGGAAACCCTTTTCTGTCGCCCAGCCTCGGTCAGCGCTCTCATTCCAGAGGAATCGCTTCTGCGCTTGTATGTCAAGAAAAAAAATCTGTTTCCAATAGGCAGTAAAAGGTCTGCTCATCGTACTCCTGCTTCACAAAAAGCAATCCCAGCTCCTCGCGGCGGCACGCTGGCAGAGTCTCACAGGGCATTTTGCGTTCGTCCAACCATTTGCAGAGATGTGTCGAGTCCAGGAGGCTCAGACTTTGCCCAAGAACTGGCTTGTGGAAAGGGTCTCTGCTTCAACATGATGATCCACCTCTCTTGATCCAGCTTGCCATGGTTCTACTCACAGCCTCCCCTCCCCTGTTGCTTCAGGGAGCTGCTGGGGATGAAGATGGACGAATCCAGTTGCTTTCACCTTGCTTTGCCTCTCCTCAGCTTGTTTGAGGAACTTCACACCAGAGCAGCCAGCAGCTCCTTGGGAAGGGTTAAAGCTGCCCATAGACACTTATTTCCTCCTGCATGTTTTTAAACCAAAATTAAAAAGAAAGCCTGTAGTGTGTAAATTAATAACTTAGTACCTGTAGGTGGCAAAATAATTTAGGGAGCATCAGCGATCTGTCTTAAATTTAGCTACAGGACAGGATCCTACCTTTCTCCAAGCAGAGGAGGTGGAAAATTTATGCAGAAAATAACATGTGCACAGGTTTTCCCCATCACAGACAAGGCTGTGGTCTTACCTGCAAACTGTGTTGCCCCTGAGTCAAGGAGAACACCAACGAGTTATGCTGGAGCCAGTGTCCTGGAGTCACCAAGAGGCAGCCCTTTAGAAGTGAATGGGGGAGTTTCAGAGTGCTCTCTCCTCTTGCTTCCTCCCCCATTGCCCTGAAGGTGTGCCCCTCACACCATCACCCTGTCCTCACCGTACCTCCAGGAGGACTGTCGACCAGGCAAGACCCCATTTGCAGGTATTCAGGAGCTTGTTAATCACCCGGAGTTGTAAAGCTCCTCAAGTGGAACCAAAGGCTGGGCAAGAAGCATGTATTTGTTCCATCTCTCCATCCTCAGGAAGCCAGAGCATCACCAAAGGAGGTCAGGGCGGATTCCCAGAAATGTGACCCATCCTTTCAGCAATGTGAGCATAATTCAGAGCGTGCCGCGGGCTTGCCGGCACCTCCGGAGTTTGCTATCATGACTTCACAAAACACTGCACTCCCCCAGGAAGAGCAATCCAAAGAGGAGGAGTCCGGTGGTGCCTCTGCTGCCCTCAGACAGCGGGGGCTCCTGATTGTGTAATGTTTACATGACCACAGAGCTCACCATGGCTACACAGACCTTGGGAACAACAGCTCGAGCCTGTGTGTGCTCGGAGGAGAGCAGCACTCTTCCCCTGGAGCAAGAGGAGCCTGTGCTTGCTTGGGCAAGTAGCTGAGTGCTGCCTGTGTCACAGGGAGAGCCAGCAAAGCCCCACACACCCTTGTGTTGGTGTTCTCCATCTCAGCGCCACAAATAAGAGGTCATTTGCACAACTGACATTTCTGCAATGCCCTTGTTCTTCCTACAGTGCATGCCGTGTAGCCCCTGGATCCCTTGCTCACACCTCAGATGTGTTTTGGGAAGGTGCTGGGATGTGCGTGTTCTCTGAGCTGTCTGCTTCACAAGATCGCCAACAGTGAAGAGAGGAGGAAACATGGGACCTGCTGATCTGCCCACCTGGCGATGTCAGATGCAAAAGGTGCAAATGCTCTGCACAGCTTTGCAAAGACACAATGAAATCACACAGTGCCAGAGTGGGTTCTGTTTAAGGGACCACTGCATGGGGTCCTTGCTCAGCCCCAGAGTCCAGCCTGGTCTTAGCATGGTTATGTCACTCCTCTGTATTGAAGCAGAGCGCAGATCCACTAATTGACTTCCTTCACCTAGTTATTGAGCTTTCTTTGCTCCCTCCCCATCCTTTGTTTTCATCTCTTTGCAGTCAGCCTTGTCCAATTTCTCTCACCAAGGTAGTACAACTGTGATCTAGGAATGCTCCAGGACCCATCGTTCCATCCTGCCTACAACCCACAGCAGACAATCTTTGAGAGAGGTCATATGGACTCCCACCTGAGGATTTGAATGGAAAAGGAGGATAGATAGAGGCTTTGCAAAAGATAAGCCATCACTGAAGCATTTGTGGTGCAGATGACTGGAGGAAGCCTGGAGAGGCTTGGTCCCTTGCAGGGTGGAGACCTAAACAGCAACTTCTTATGCCTGTTTTTGAATTTTTCACGCATTTCTTGATCGCATCCTCATTGCCTGCCATCATAATCCCAATATTGCAATGTATTATTCCCACTGGAAATGTAGAGATGTGGTTGTATATTAATATGGTGGCACAAAGAAGTAGTTATCAGGAGGTATTGAACCTGACGAGCAAATGCTGAGGCCAGTTTCCTGATTGCCTAAACAGACCGGGTTCTACATCCTACTGTGTTTGGGCAGCTGCTGGGCTGGCAGCCTGCTCTGGTTCCCAACAAGCTTGGGCTCTCCAGTCCGGAGAGGGCAGTGCTGTATCCACAGACCCCAGCCAGAGCATCACTGGTGTTTGTGCAGACAAAGTTCTGACTGATTTTGTTCCAGTGGAGATTATGGTCTCGACTTGATGCAGAACAACTTCTGATGGCAAACATGGGAGGTGGGATGTGTTGGCCAGTTGGCGTTTGTTTTCTTTGGTATGTTTGTTGTTGTTTTCAATGGAGATTTTTTCCCAAAGAGTTTAGTGCTGGTAGCTTTTTGAGCTCCAAATTTGGATGAATAAATGTCCCGGTGAACAAAACAAAAATCTTTCTGAAACCACATCTTCTGGGAGAGATGGGGTTCAGCCCCTGAGACAATCCCTGGGGAGCCTTATGGGAACAAGTCATACACACTGTCATTCAGAGGCTCTTTTTTCTAATTTCCTTAAACTCAAAACCTCACAGAACCTTCCTCTGTGTCACGGGGCCTCTTTTTTATCCTGTTGGGTGTGGATTTTTCATCTGAAAGCTGTTTGACCTTTTCAACTCTCACAGTCCCTCACACCTGCACGCCTTGTGGTCTCCCTGATGGACCACGGTGCTGGCATGCTTGACAACCTTCACCTTCACTCCCAGGGTGGCTCTTTCCCTGCCTCAGATGGCTTTCCAGTAGCAGGCATTCATCTGCTCCCACCACATGGTCAATCTTCTATGGAACCTTGTAGCAGAGAAGCAATACACTAGTGCAGCCAGTTTTTGCAAAGCTCTGCCAGACCTGGAGAGCTGTTCCAAACTTTGTGAGCTGCAGGCCACCAAAGGTGGTATTTAATTCTGGTGCACAACCCAGCCCAGACTCGTGGAGGTGATGGAGATATGTGGCCATTTCCCTTCTTCTGAGTAAACCCACCTTACGGTTTGAAGAGAAAAGAAGTGGCGCAAAGAATTTGGAGATGTTTTCAGTGACTGAACACCAGGCAGGTGAAGCCCTTCTCAGGGTAAGGGCCAGAAGGGGAGTTCAGAGAAAAGAGAGGCTTGTCTACATGACTTTGCCATGAGGCTGGAGATCATCCAGTACAGCTGTTTCTGCGACAGTGTTGAGAAACTTGCTAGCTGAGACAGCGTAAGTCAGCGTCTCCAGTGAAACAGGCTCTCCCTAGAAGCGGACTCCTTCAGACGACTCTGTTCAAAGGCTGTGGGGTTTTTTTCACACTTTAAAGGCCCAAACTAGGTTGATAAAGACTCACACACCAGGAGTCACAGTCATGGAGATATCCCTGAGTACCAGTACATGATGGCCCTTCAGTTTAGACTCTTTGCCTGACATTTAGGGCAGGAAAACAAGGAGGGAAAACACAGAAGGGAAGAAAAAAAAAGAAGCCATGGAGACTATCCACCACCCACATGGAGACCTCCAGATGTTCCCGTCACCAGCCCAGCAGCCACCAGTCTATTAGACCCTCATTAGCAAGTGTAGACACTGGCAGCAGCTAATCTGGGGGCCTACAGTCTGCAGAACTGCCCCTCTTCTCCCTCCTCAGCCCGTTCTTTGAAGAACCCCCCCTCCTCCTGCTGACACCCATCTTGCGGAGATGCCTCTAGTGAGAAGTTCCTCAGCACCACCCGGTGCAGTGAGGGTATAGCCTCTGAGGATGGATGGTATCCAAATGTTTGGCAGAAATTCCAACTTTCCTTACTTTTAGGCGTATCTGTGGCTTTTTGGTACTGTAAACAACTGACATAGGCATGGAAGAATAGTGTATCTGAAACAGTTTATACAAAAGAATTCCATCTGTCAGTCTGTTTACAGTTCACATGTGAAAAGGCAAAAATCTTTAAAAGGAAAACCCCGGGGGGAAAAACATTTTTTTATATATATACACATATATATATGTGTATATATACCCCATACATGTATACGGGATATGCTACAAATAATTGTTGAAGTGGAACAGTATCAGTGTAGACTTTTTTTTCTTCTTGAATAGCAGCGTTCTTTTTTTTTCCCCCTGGTGTAAATTAAATTTTCCCAGTTTGCTTTCTAACTCACTCAAAGCAGCACAAAGAAAGCAGACTGGAATTAACAGGGTGGTTTGGATTTTTTTTTTTTTTTTTCAAAACACTTTCCAGTTTTAAAGTTGTCCTAAAGCTTCTTGAAACCGTGCATTAGATCATGGTATTGCAGCGAAGAAGAAATACTGCTATTACACCCTTGAGAGTAACCTTGAAACCCAGCCGCTGTGTTATCTAGAGGGGGATTTTCGAAATTGCTGTGAGAGCTTTAACTTCTGCTTGGACAGCCACCAAGGCAAGCCAGAAATGATCCAGGTTTCATGTCTTTTCCCAGGGGAAGAAAAAATCCCATATAATTATCCACCTCACTCCTAAATGCCAAAAGGCAGTACCCTGGAGACAAGCGTGGTAAAGACCTGATTTTGTAATGTTTGTGCTGAGCTGAAACAAACCTGGATGATATACAAGCTCGTACATAGGTGTCACATTGGTTAGAGGCACAAGCCGCCAGGCATGATTTTAGCCATGCTGTTCCTCTCTCTGGACCCAATCCTGTGGATGCAAGCTTCACGGATGAGCATTACAGCTCTTTGGTGCTCAGCAGGGAGGAAGGATTTGTCCTCGGCTAGGAGGACCCCTGTACTGCCAGTGGTAGACATGTGTTGAGGACCAGGGCTCTGGATACATCGCCGAGGAGGATGGTTTAAACATGGTTCAGAGATCAGACATGGGTTTTCCATCTCTGGAGCACGGATTTTTACATGGACATGTGTGATGTTCTCCCCAGCCACACACTCAATGGGACCCCAAGCAATCTGGGGAGGCTGTGAGAAGCGGGTCTTCTCACAGAGAGTCCACCAAGGGCAGATAGGATGAGCATCATTCCATGAGCATTGCACTGATCCAAAGAGCAACAAGTGTCTCATCTTAGGCTCTCCTTGCCCTCCTGGCCCTGCTGCTGCTGAAGGCAACTGGAAACTCAGACTGCAGCACATCTCAGGTCCTACTCTGATGGCCAGGGTTGCATTTTTCTGTTTGTTTTTTAGGAGCCCCAAGGATGAAGCGACATGGCTAATAACACAACTATTTACATATGGCAACCATTTGTTTTAATTGCATGGGCTAAAATCAAGGGTTTCTGTTGCCCCCACAGCAAGGGGAGGAAGTTGTATGTTTTTATGGGCATACCAGAGCCCAGCCAGCCTTGGGAGGTGAAGGAACAACGTTGCCCACCAGCTTGACCAAACATGTGCTCCTCATATTCCTCCACCATGAAACAGCTCTTTTTTGTTGTGTTTTGGCAGAGTTACGAGACTGCAATCCTGGTACAATAACATCCCACTTCTGCAAAACTCCATAGGGCCAGATTCTGCCCGTGTGTCTCGCACGGAGCGGCACCACACCTGTGCCCCCTCTTCTGCAGAGGTTATGAGCTCTCGGAGACCTTCTTTCTGCTCCATATTTGCACAGTGCATAGCAGAGGGCAGTCCCAAGGAGCAGGAGAAATAATAAATACATTGAGGTTTCTAACAGAAGGTTGTCGCCTGCATGTTGTAGCCTAAGGGGACAGTTTGTTTGAGGCTGGTGTTGGCTGTAATTTTTCCCAAGAGATTTGCCCAGACTGAAAACTGAGCAGAAAAAGGTCACCTGTTTGGAATGTCATGTTTTTCAAATCACTTCCTATCTCCTTACCCAAAACTGTGTGTGACAAAAACTGTTCAGTTGCTAAGAGGGAAATGAAAAATTGAAGAAATTGTGTTGATAGTTTAGCATCAAAAGAAAACAAAAAAGCAAAAATAAGCCAGAAACAAATATTTTAATATTTTTAGAAAAGTGTTGATGATAGTGGTGTTCCCATTGTTTGTCAGCTTTTGCCTGATTTTACATCCTATTAAGAGCTATTTTGAAATGATATTGCAGAAACTCCAAAACCAGGGATATTTCTTAAAGGAAAAGGGTACATCTCAGAAATACCAATATTGTGTATTTTTCTGTTTTGGGAGATGCTGTCATGGCCTTGCAGTCTCTGGGACCAACATCGCTATGATGGGAGCAGCCAAAGGTAGGAACTGGAATTTAAACTCTTAAACTGATATTTTCTGGAGAGGTGAGAATGAGGTTTTCAGGAATACCTTTCCTGGGTAGAGCTACTAGAACAAGTTCAGCTTAATTTAAGGTGAGGAGAAGCCTCATCTCGGACTACCCTGTGCTGCCAGACCTCAAATAACCTCTCTGCTGAGAGGCACCTGTGCTCCCGTCTCCAAGGAGGACTTAACCTTTGCCACCACCATGTCTGGATGTTCTCTGGGACAAATGGGTGCCTTTGTGCTCAGAAGATGTTTTGTTCATCAGTACACCAGACTGTCCTGAGACAACCTGGCTTCAGCTGAGACCAGCTAGGAGCCAGTCTTGCAACTCATGAAAGAGTGGCAGTTTTATTTGTCTTTTTAATTTATTTGGCACATGAAGGCTGAATACCCTTTCTTCTGCCATGCAACTCCTCTCTGAGAGTGTCTTCTGTGCAACTATCCCTATCTTTTTAGGACGGAGTTGGGAGCTGTGATTTATGTGCCATTTATTTTTGCTTTTGTGTTCCTGCTACCTTTTAAGTACTTTCCACCTTGGCTGCATTGCTTTTCTTGCTTGGCTTGTGCAGACTGGAAGGAGGTAGTGAGCTCCTGCCCAGGCCCATGGAGCTTGAGGCAATGCGAGAGGTGACCAGGGACAAAGTCTTTTCTCTTGCTACCAGCTTTCTCTGACACCAAAGCAAATCACCAGAAAATTCTTCTCATCCAGGAAATCTGGAAGAAGCTTCTGAGGTTGGCATCATGACTATTCCTGGATCATTTTACCATTTTTTTCCACCAGCATGTTTCCCTTGTTTCACTCAGCCTGTGGTTGGTTTTCTTTGGTATTAACTTCGGCTTGGTTTGATCTTCATGTCTTCATCAACCTGTGTATCAGGCCAAATGTCAGATCCTGCACAAATGGAGATGGGAACGCACAGCCCTAAATGCACCATTGCCCACTTAGCTGTCTTCAGACCTCAGAGCATAGGGTGTGACATGAGAATAAAAACCTCCCCTTGAGTTGTCTTCAGCAGACAGAAGGAATGATGCATGTGGCCTGACACGAAGGGTGCTGCATTGCAAGCGGGTGCCTGGAAATGTAACCCACCCAATCTTTGTGCAGTGCACCTCTCTAGCAGAGCTTTCCCCACCAACGGCAGTACCAATCTGTCAAGGTCTTCACGGTACCTGTATTTTGGGGAGAAGTGTCCAAGGAGGTGATGATGGTGGGGTTGCCTCTATTAGTATTGTAGGTCAAGAAAGTGGTGCTCCACCGATGTGCATATCCAGGAAAGGACACTCAGACAGATGTTGAGGTCAGCCAGTGATGTTTTTGGGTTTTCAATGACTTCTGTCTGGGGTTAACGGAGAGCTTTGAAACACGATTTGGCATGAAGAAAAAACAATGGATAGAGGTGGTTGTTTGACTAGCCAGATTCACAGATTTCCTGGTGAAATGGGGGACAAAATGACCAGAGCAAAAGAAGGCACAGGATCACTTGTCTTGGCCATACTGGATGGTCACAGCATTGGTGCCTATCATTTCAGCAAAGCTATGGAGCAGGCTAGGAAAAGCAGATATCAGGAGGTTGTTTCTTTTCCTTGTGAATTAGGAACATATTACTTTAGAGCATGGAATAGCCTTCGTCAAAGGTGGATACGAATGCAGGGAAATCCAAATTACCTTGTTTGCTAGCAGCCTGGTGTGGATTTGTCCCATAAAGCTGTAGGTATTTAAGTGAGACACAGGAGTCAGGATGTGGGATCCCTTATGAATCAGCGCTGACACCTCAGTCACTGGGCAGTTCGGGTCTGAACCGTTCATCTGTGCTGTGCTGGTTAGGAAGGGAAAAATGAATACGACCAACCTGGCTGGGCTGATGCATCCTCCATGTTTCCGTCAGTGAAGGCACAAGCCACCTGGCCAGCAGACTTGACACCAGTGGTCCTCACAGTTTTCCAGCAGCAACACCATTTCCAGTTTCCTGTCCAGGTCCCCCATCCCACTCCTGGCTGCACGCCAGGTAACAGCAGTTGGAGGCCCATGAGTCTTCCAAGCCCAGCTGGGGGCAACCCATGCACAGTCCTTGGATGTGGGACAAGTTGTACACTGAGGTGGCCCCACAAGGATGGAAAGCGTGGAGGGCAAGGACAGGGTGGGAGTGCTGAGGATATGCAGCACGCAAGCAAGCGTTCAGAGCCTTCAAAGTACCCTGCACGGTCGGCGTCCCCTCCCTCCTCATTGCGGAGCAGCTTTGCCGTCCTGGCTTGGGATGGCCGGACACACGCACGCCTTAGCAATCTCGACAAACACAGCCGGCCGGGGTGCATTACATCAGTGCTGGGTGGGGTGGCCCGGCCGAAACGGCCTCCAGACAGCGCAGGATGTGAACCACTCCGCCGCCGCGCTCCAGTCAGGGCTCTGCATCCAGAGATCACACACAGACAGCCCTCACGCTGAATTCCTCCCCTCCCTCCCGCTTTTCTTTTAACCTCTTGTTTCTAAAGTGGTTTCTAAAATAAGCCCAAGTTCGCAGCAGCTGCGAAAGCCGTTTGCTGTCAGAATTGGCCCCTGTGCAGACAGCCTAGATACTGCAGGCGCTTGTTTTGCATTTTAAGCCTAAACATTTTTTTTTTCCCCTCGCTTTTGCAGTTCAACTCTTAGTTTTTAATAGTCCTTGTCATGATGGAAAGTGCCAGACTCCAGCTGTTCTTCCCAAACCTCTGGGAGAGGCCTGGTTACATCTAGTTCTCATAAATCTTGAATCCAGTTCTAGCAAGTCTTTAAGCCTGACCACTACACTGCCTGGGCAGTCCGTGATTGAAAACAGGAGCGGAGGAAGAAAAGAGGAAAGGGGGGAAACGGAGAAAAGGCTGTGCACACTCATAGGCTGCTTCAGGAAAGAACTCCAAGAGGCACAGCATGTAAGTCACACCAACACGAGAGTCAGGGTGTTCTTTATAGTCCCCATTTTGTCTTATAAACAGCTTGTGACATCAGAGAGAAGGTTGGTGGAGAGGGATTGCTTGGGAAAACAAAGGGGGGATTCACCTGGCCTGTGCAAGGACAGGCTGGGAAAATGCTCCCGTGTCAGGAACTTTGAGGACCTACATAACTGAGATATGGAGATCCTGGGTCCCTCAAGGATCTTCGGCTGTGACAAACTGGCTTGAGCTCCGCATGTCTGATTTATGTCTGTGGTGGATTTGGCCTTCACGGTTGCAAAAGAGAAAAAGCAAAGGAAGGAAATGCAAAAATACACACTGCTTTAGGAAATACCTACCCATTAGTGTAAGTACACGTCCGCCCCAGTGCTTGGTAAGGAGTGAGTGTTTAACCATGACAGAGCATTAGCATATCTGAGCTGGGTTGTGCCTTGAGGGACAGCCCCGAGCTATGTAACGCTGGCCTGGCCCCATGGCGCCCAGGCACCCTGTGGGCTCAGCGATGGGTCAGAGCCACCAGCGCTGGTGAGGACGTGCTGCACTCAGCACTTCAAAGCCCAAGGTGTTGTACAAGGTGGACCCTTGTACCATTAGCTACTCCTGGTGTCAGAAGTTTATATACCTGAGTAGCCACAAAGGCTGGGAGGATATCTGAAACACTAGGGGTTCAGTGGTGGGGGAAAAAGAAACACGCGTTTCCATACAGATGAGAAAGCCATGCTCATCTGTGAAGCTTGCACCCACAGGATTGGGTCCAGAGAGAGGAACAGCATGGCTAAAATCATGCCTGGCGGCTTGTGCCTCTAACCAATGTGACACCTATGTACGAGCTTGTATATCATGCCTTGGCCCACAAAAATTGGGGAGGACTGCTGCATGAGCTGGGCAGAGGCTTGGACTCCTCTGGGCACATCAGAAATGATGGATGGAATCCTTCCAGGGCTCTGACTTTTAAAACAGTAACAGCAGGAACACCAGGGTCACCTTGTGTGCCAAAGACCTTCCATCCTCTACAGCTGAATGAAGTCTTCAAAAGTTTGGTCCCACTTCACCAGCCAAACTCCCACAGGAGACTGAGAAACTCCTCTCTCTCTCCTGTAAAGATACAATGCTGGAATGACTTTCTTGTGGGTTGCCAACAGCAAAAGTCTCCTCTTCAGTTTGAAGAAGGACCTTGCTAAATTTGTGGGTGGGATTAAGTTTTACAATCACTACATGGTGCTCTGGAAAGCTGTTCCCAGACCTCTGCAGTCTTTGCCACAGATGTGTCAGGAGGCAAGAGATTATAAAGACATGACTACGTGTCCTATCCTGCCCCCAACTTGGAAGAGGAAACACTCTAAATTTCTTAATTGGGAATAAGATAGAAAATAGCAAATAACCGCTCCAGCAGATAAAATGTCCAGGACAGCACTATACTTGCTTTCGTACACTGGGAAGGATTGAAACCTTGGCTGAATTCATCATCGTCACCATCATCATTCACGCAAACTTTTGTTGAATGCATCCGTGTGGGAAGCTTCAGGAACCAACGCAGGGAGAACCACAAGAAAAAAAAGGTATAATAAGTTAAACATCCCCCTATACACACACCCTGACCTTCACTTAGTTACCAGACAGAAATCCCTTCCAGCAAATAACAGTGAGATTAGCCAGTAGCACTGAAACAGGCACGTGTTTGGAGCATGGACACCAGTAGCTTGGGGGAAATGTGGAAGTCAAGGGCCGTGTGATGGATGGATGGGCTACGGCTTTTTAAGTATATGCATTTCAAGGGAGCATAAACCTTTGTTTCTCCAAGTGCACTTTAACCTCATCTGACTCTAGGGGCGCCTTTGCGTTGACTTGAGTGACTATTGGATGGGGCCTATCCAAAGCACAAGTTTCCATGGGTAAGCCTTGCACTTAAGCAGCTACATATTTAAATACTTAGATGAGCCTCCTTCCTGGATTTCCCAACATCTGTGCTTCCTCTCCTTGGAAGCCATCCCCCTCTTGGATCCGGACACTCAGAGTGTGCGGAAATGAACGGGAGCAGCTAAGGACAAAACTTCTGCTGTAAAGCAGGGCTTTCAATAGCGATACGAGAGTGGCGCAGCCGGCGGATGTTCTACGAGAGCTGTGACCGGTCACAGTTGCCTTATTGCCATTGCTGCATTAATTGGGACATCCTCCTGCAGAGCATGGTGAAAATGGCAGGAGGGACGGTGGTAGCCCATGGGATGAGACACGATACTCTTCTTCTTCTCTTCCTTTTGTCCATAGCCTGTCCCAGGATCTTCCTGCCCCCACAGCACTTGCAGGAAAGTGGGACAGCCAGACTCATGTCAACGTAGGCTGAGCACCAAGGACACTTTTACTGTGTATGTGTCTCATTTGTTACCACAGACACATTTGTCAGTGCTGTTATAAAGCTTATCTCCTCCTGTTATTTCCCAATATCAAATCGCAGTAAGAAAACAGATTTCCCTTTGCTTAACACAGGTAGTATTACGCTAGGGAGTGTTAATGGCTTAAGCAAAGATTTTTCCACCTACAGGCGAGTGACTGATAGTTTATCCATCTGCTGCATAAAAACCAATGCTTAAATCCCAGTTTTAATGGATCATAACACCTGTGGTTTCAAAATAACTCCGAATTTTCCCCCAAAGTAAAATGCAAAATAATGAAAATTTGTAATTGGAAGGGAAACGGATTTTCTTCAGTTCAACAAATAACCAGGAGCCCATCACTTTTTCAAGTTAAATTGTCTTGAGTGATTTTGTCGTAGGTCAGGAAGAGGTCAGACAAGTTAGGCTCAGTCTTTTTCCTGCGTTGTCGTCTCTCAGCAGGAGGAGGAAGTGTACCTCAGCAGGTGTCATAAACACCAATTTCCCAAAATTTCATAATCATTTAGATCTAATTGCAAGACACACATGGTTTTTGACTTTCCCCAGGAAGACTTTGGGGATCATCCACCACTAAACCAAATAAAAAGGAGTTAACATTGATTTTGCTGCATTGGGTGGGTTTGCATTTTTAATCCAGGAAATTCAGTTTAATTCCAGAAAGACATGGATCTGTTGGAGCAAGCCCAGAGGAGGTCACAGATGATTTGAGGGCTGGAGCACCTCTCCTATGAGGTCAGGCTGAGGGAGCTGGGCTTGTTCAGCCTGGAGAAGAGAAGCCTGCGGGGAGACCTTCAAGTACATNCCTGGGCTGGTGGGGGGTGTCCCTGCCCATGGCAGGGGGGGGGAACTAGATGGGCTGTGAGGTCCCTTCCCACCCAAACCAGTCTGGGATTCTATGAGTCTACGATTTCTCTGAGTGTCCTGCATTTGGGCATCGCCATATGATTTTTTTTTTCTGTTGGCAAACAGTCTCAGCTGCAAACCACGGGGGGTCTCAGCATCTTCCCTCGGAGACAGTCACTGCTATCGCTGAGGGGTCATGAAGGGAGTAAAACTAGCGGCCGCTTCATTTTATCCGTGAAGCAAATGGCGGGTAAATGGAGAATAAATCAGAGGAGGTACTGACAGTCTGCAGTCAGGCACAGGGATTTACTGCTGCAGAAGGTTTATTAATAGAGCTGTGGATATAGCAGCACTGTCTGTGAAGGGCTGTGGGATAATTTAATGACCAGCAAAGACAGAAAGCTGAGATAAGGATAACTGTAGCATCCAAATTAGCAGTGTTTCCTCCCTGCGGTGGCTCAGCTCCCTCTGAAAAGCCAGCCAGAGATTCAGTAAATCATGGTTAGCCTCACCTCGAGTGTCCCTGTCCTGTGCCCTTCCATTAAGGGAAATTGCTATTTACTAGTGAGAAAAGTCTTAGGTACCAGCAGCCACCTGAGGGCTGCAAGCAGTCACGTGTCCCCTTAGGCTGAAGGACAGAGAGGGACCATGGAGGTCCACCAAGACAAGCACCTCAGCGCGGCCCTCAAAGGGAGAGATGTCACCAGCACAGTGTTGCAGCTCTGGAAGGTGAAGAGACACTGCTAGTCAATACCTAAAATGGGACTTTTAAGTAAGTGACCTAATCTTAGTCACTCCTGAAAGCCATAAACAGCTCAGGCAAGGTCATGAGGAGTCTCCTATGAGATACCTACAGCTAAAAATGCCATCACTCATGCTGCTTTTGGTGACCTCCAGAGGAAACAGGTTTCTTTGTTCTGTGACATGCTTTGCCTTCTTAAAACGAACTGAGGAGACAAATATGGTACCTTTGGGGTTTCTCTCAGCCTTTTGGCTTTGGGTCAAGTTGTTACTAAGGAGGGGAATTTCTATTGTAGGAGGCAGAGATGGAAGCAGCAGCATAAGCGGACACTCCACGTCCCAAATTGTGTTTGTTGGTGTCTCTTTTCCTGGTGGACACACTGAAGCAAAGTGCATGTGTCATTCCTCTCCCTGTCTCTGCAATGCTGCAGTAAGTGAATTGACCTGGATTTTATAACCCAGCCTGTTAAAGTCATATCACAGAATCATAGAATG
>VWZZ01007428.1:120484-178958 GCA_013399095.1 Psophia crepitans | reverse complement strand
CAGCTTCTCCAGGAGAATGCTGTGGGAGACTGTGTCAAAGGCTTTGCTGAAGTCTAGGTAGACTACATCAGCAGCCTTTCCCTCATCCACCAGGCGGGTCACCTGGTCATAGAAAGAGATGAAGTTGATCAGGCAGGACTTGCCTTTCACAAACCCATGCTGGCTGGGCCTGATCCCCTGGTTGTCACAGACATGGCACATGATTGCCCCCAAGATGACTTGCTCCATGACCTTCCCTGGCACCGAGGTCAGGCTCACAGGCCTGTAGTTCCCCAGATCCTCCTTACGACCCTTCTTATGGATGGGTGTCACATCAGCAAGCCTCCAATCATCTGGGACTTCTCCGGTTGACCATGACCACTGATAGATGATGGAGAGCGGTTCGGCAATCACATCCGCCAGCTCCCTCAGCACCCTCGGGTGGATCCCATCTGGCCCCATGGACTTGTGGCAGTCCAGGTGAAGCAGGAGTTACTAGTAGTCTAGTAACAGTGAAGGTCTTTAGAAACTAATTATTTTTCCATTGGAATACTGTTTGCAGCTTTCTTCTGTGAGGTATAGACAAGAAACATAAGCAGGCAAAACGAAGGAAAACCAAAACTACATGTGCAAATGCACGTACACACAGGTTTTGTGTTAAATAATAAAAATCCTTGCCTGTGCTCCAAAATAAATCTGTCGTTTAGACTGTAGTGTGGCCTGGTTCTGCTTTAGCACAGTTACTTTTAACTACATTTCTAATTGCATTGTAACTAGAAATACAGTATTTGTCATTATTTACCAGAATCCTCCTCTCTCTAGGTTGTGCTTAATGTTTTCTAATTAAATGAACTCGTGTGCATCTTTTTAAACGTATAATTCTCCTTTTCAGGAATACCAAATTATATATTTGTCTGTTAACTATGAAGTTGTATTTTACAGATAATCATTAGTTTGAGAGAGAAGAAAAATTATTTTGCTAAGAAATGTACTGTCACCTTAGCACTAATGAATATTAAGGAAGGAAACTATTGTTGAGTCAACTGAAGATAAATGACCTTGTTTGAGACTGTCATTATATCTGTATCATCTAAATTATGACTTTATAGTAATTAAAGTTTTGCTATCCATTCCTTATGTTAATATGTTGATATAAACTATTAAGACCAACCACTATAATAGCAGTGCATGTTGTTCGGTTTTAACTGATGCTGAATGCGACCCCCTTGTGCTTTTTTACCCCTTCTCCTTTTCAGGTCTTGGCATGGTGACACCAGTGAACGATCTGAGAGGATCAGATTCCATTGCTTATGAAAAAGGGGAGAAGTTGTTACGATGTAAATTGGCAGCTTTCTACAGATTAGCAGATCTCTTTGGTTGGTCTCAGCTTATTTACAATCATATAACAGTGAGTATTGAATCAACAGATAACTAAACCAATTGTTTTAACATACAAGAGAATTGCTTCCCTCCCCCATCTGTCATTTTCTCTTTGTGTGGAAGAGGAGCAAAATGTTATTGCAAGCAGTATAATAGTGAAGAGATGTGTCATTGAATCTCAAGAATAAGAACTGGAACAGCTTCTTGTCAGCTACCATAGCTTGAATAGGGTCTTAAGAGAGTGTACATAAAAGTTCTTATGATGAAATTAAGATTCCTGAAAGACTCAGGCTTTTAGTACCTTAAATGCTTTGAATAATTGCCTGTGTTATTCTGCAAGGTCATGTCTTCGTTTTCTTGCTAAGTACTAAAGTATCATCTTATTAGTCACTCAGCTGAATTTTATAATTCAAGGCACCAACCTTTTTGAAAAAGAAGCCATAATATTTCTGAACGTGAGCGAACTACTTAGCTTAATGCGGTGTGCCAACAATTTTCCTTGTGACTGAGTAATTGCTGGCATCCATAAAAATAACGACAAGGAAGTCAAATCAAGGAGGTTTTATATGCCAGAAGAATGATCAACATGAGTCTCATGAGTAAAGTCACAGCTGTGGTGTATGCAACCCCATCAATTGTTTTCCTAACAGAGCTGAATTGTTTGGTTTTTTTCTACATAGTAGAGGTTGTTATGTATTTTCAGTTCTTCTAGCTGCAGTCTGAATAAGTATGGTAATTTTATTATTACTGCTTTTTGAGATTTCATGGTATATTATTTGTGAACTGATGAAAGTGATAAGTGATGTGGGTAGGTATAGGATCAAGGCAGTGTTGGTTAGATGGTTTGGTTTCTGTAGTAAGGGAACATAGCCAATGTAATGGTTCTTGTAAACAACTCTGTGCCGCCCCCTGATTTGTCATACGTGACAGGAGACTTGATTTTGTAAAAGGGACATTAATGCAGTAAAAAGATCATTAGGTTTGGAGATGGCTTTCTAACATGAAGTTCAGCTCTGGGAATGTTTATGTATTTAGATAAAAAGATAAATGTAATGAAGAGCAGCATGCCTAGGGAAGTGGTTATGGCAAGGACATGTGATTGGGGGGAATGTCTCAAGTCTGCTTTCTTTTGGTTGGGGGGAGCACAGGAAGACTGGATAATGGTGATAGCAGTTGAGGTGGAAGATAGTCAAAGCACTTGGAGTATGAGATTCTGAAAGTATTTTAGGCAGTTATGAACAGAAAAGTGGTACTGGAAAGCTCTCGGTTAATGGTTTGTCAGCAACAATCACAAGTCATAGTTCACTCATCTTTTACAAGCTCATCCAGTGAATAGCATTCTGAGAGGTGACTAATAGGTATAATTTACCTTCAGAAGCTGGTATGGAACAAGTTTGTTAAATTTACAAAATAATCTTGTCTTTGTTCCATATATCCAGACATCAGTAGTGGCAGTAAGGCATTCCTGTGGAATGTGGTGAATGCTTACCACTTCACGCAGAGCTGGAGTTTGACTCTAGGTTTTCAATTTTTTGTGAGGGGATGCTCTAATTACTAGGCGATCACATTGAAGTTAAAAGCTCCTGGAGTATCTTTTGCTTTTCTGGATCCTTATTAATCACTGACAGCTGCTCTGTATGGAATTCTTCATACTAGTGTAGTCCTGAGGCAGAAGAGAATTACAGAGCATCAAGAGCCTTCATGTCGAGTACAGTAATGAAGAGTAAACTTGGATGCCTGCAGGGTTAGGCAGAATTTGAGATTGCAGCTTTACAGAAGGTACACATCACTCACAAAGTCTTGGTTTCCTTTGAGGGTACGAGCTGTTCATTGGATCTAATCTTAAAATAAGGTGGTTTGTGAGTCTTGCTGCTTGTTTATTTTATGTTTGAGCTTTCTTATTAGCTTTTGAGCATTTTGAAAAATACCTGTTCTTTATCTTGCATAAAGAAGTAAAAGATTTTCTAGATCATCTATATTTCTGTAGTGGAGAATTATTTTGTAAATTATGTTTGTAAAAGTATAGGTTATCTTCAACTAACTGGTGTGGTTTAAGGCTCTTATGCTACAGCATGTTACCAGCTGATTGTAAACGAAGCTAGATTTGTACTGGAAGCGTTTAGATGACTGATCCGCTACTTATTTTTGAATTTTTTCTCTGCTGTGGAACTATATCAAAGTATGTCTGTATTTAATATTGCAAATAGTATAAGACATTAGGGGAACATAAAGTAGCTGTATCTCAGAGAAATTCAAAACTCGTAAATAGATAAAATTTTAAAAACTTTAACAAAAACTCAAACACACAAACTGGGTAGACTCATAACAAAGTAGGGAGTTGTCTCTTGTCTGGTAGAACACATGAACTTTTTAGTTCTCCATTGAGATACTCCTAAATAGCCAGCTGTTCTGTACTTTTCGTTGTACAGACTTCAAACAGATGGATCCCAAGATGTGGATGATTTGAAGTCAGATTGGGTTTTGTATTATAAACTCCTGATCATGTGAATTAAACAAAAGAGCAAAAACATAAGTGAGGGTCGGGATACTTGGTAGAAAATCTGCAAGTGTGCTGTACTACTCTCAGATGTGTCTCAGGATCCAGCATCAGTGATGAAACCCTTTCTCAGCATCAGGATGTTTTAGATCTGTGGGCCAAATTCTTGTGTTTTCGCACACACTTCTATTTCATACTTTCTGTTTTTACTAGGGTAGAAATACAGTTGAAGTGTAAAGTAATTTTTTCTAAAAAAACTCAGTAACTTTTTTTTTCCCATTTCTCTCAGTATCCTTCCTTTTACCCACAGTAGTAGAGTTGTCATTATCACAGGATCTAAGGATTTACTACTACCTTCTACCAATCTGAAGGTCTCTGGCATGTACCTACCATCTGTTTTTATTCAACATGAGTTAATTAACTGTACAGTATGTTGATTATCTGTTGTAGCATACATAAGTCATATTGTATACGTTATAGGCATACTTGTCCTTTCTGTACTCAGGAAGTGAAGGTACATTTCATGGGTTTGGGCCTAGTTTTATGCTTTAATAAAAAATTCTTACTAGTTTTTACTCTTGCTTTATCCTTAGGCCAGAGTAAATTCTGAGCAGGAGCACTTCCTCATTGTACCTTTTGGACTCCTCTATAGTGAAGTTACTGCATCTAGTCTGGTAAGCAAATTCTGTTTTTCATAGCTGTAATATATGGATAGCTGAATCTCCTCTGTCTGTACGTCTGTCACTGTTTAAATTCTGTCCTAGAGAATATTACTCTGTTACATGTTTAGAATAGTTTTGCTGAACATTTGATCTAGCTGAGGTATCTCTGAGAGATTTCTTTGCACACATGTTCACCACCAGGTGTCCTCCAGTTGGTGGAGCTGTAAAGAGAAGCCAGATCATGCGGATAGCTGTTCACATTGTGCCCTTGAACGCTGCCGGCTGTTGAGTCAGGCTTGTCAAGGGAAGCAGTATGTGTTTTGGCCATAAATGATGCAAATCAATTACAGCTTCAAGACATTGTGTCAAGTGCCTGATTTTAGTTGCCATTATTTAATGATGTAACTAGCTGAGGGTGTAGATAGATTATGTTTTTGAGATCTAATTGTTGCAGTTGAAGACACAACTAGGAGGAAGCATTTCATGGGTGTTTATCTTCAGTGTAATCCACACTGCTGCTGAAGGCAGCTTGAGGTAATGTGGCTGGCTGTCTTGCGTTTAAACAAAATAGAAACTTTCACGCTATTTTTTCCACCTGGCTGCTGTAAGAGGTGAGGTAAGTATGTGAGGAGTAGTAACATTCCAAACTTATGTTGCTCCTTATGCCTTAAGGTCTCAATATGCCCCCTCAGCTATCTGTAAAGTTGGCTCTTATGTAAGTCCACTTTAACCATCTGTAGAATTGAAAAAGCTATAGGAAAAGGAATGGAGAAAACTTAAACCTGCTCTTTCTAGTTACTACAAGATTTGTAGAAGAGAAGGACAACGCTGTGGGGATATTTTCTATGTTCTGGTGTTTGTTTTAAAAGGTGTTCTGCTTTTATCTCTATATCAGGAATGTAAGTACCTTGAGAATGAAGGTTGCATGGAGGCAGCAAAACGTGTGTGCACAGAGTAGAGACCATGTTCACACAAAATAGCTAGCAGCAGGATTTAATAAGATAGACTGCAGTAATGAGGCACATAGCTTAACAAGAGGAGCATGCTGATCAACAGCCTGCTTACATGACTGACCTTTTTATCACCCTTTTCTCTCCATTTCTCCCATGCTTGTTCTTCCCTTCTCCACTTTGGAACTCCATTTTCTCTGATCTTCCTCTCATAAAATACTGAAAGAAGTACAGTTTCAGAGCTTTGGTAGTACATGCTGAATTACATCAGAGTTTTCAGTCATCTCGATAGATTCATGAAATGAATTCTTTTCATTCCCAGGTTAAGATCAATATCCAGGGAGATGTTGTTGATCGTGGAAGCACTAACTTGGGAGTAAACCAAGCTGGTTTTACTTTACACTCTGCCATTTATGCAGCTCGTCCTGATGTTAAATGCATTGTTCATATTCATACGCCAGCAGGGGCAGCGGTAAGCATGCTTTTTAGTAATCTGTCCTGTTCCCTCCACCCCATCCAACTGGAAAATAGGTGGGCCCCCCTTAATCATAGATTTGCTTGTATTTTTGAAGGGCACAAAGCCTTTAAGTCTCCCTTCAAATATGTGGTTCTGTTTGAATCAATCAGATCCTTCTTACATCGTTGTTACGAGTGGTCAGACAGTAAATTCAATTCTATAATTGGAAAAGCCCTATTTCATATTTCTGTGTCCTTTTCCACAAAAGACCATTAAGTCCTAAGAGCTTTAGCATATTTTGTTGTTTTTGTAGAGCACAGTTTATCAAGGTTTTCTTAAGTATTTGAAACTTTTCCAATACCTCTCATTAGAGCAACAGGGTACAACCACTTTGAAATTTTTTTAGTATCATCTGGTAACTCTGTTTCAAAGTTCACATTCAGATTTTTAAAATTTTTTAAACTAATTAAAAGCAGTGATACAACCATTTTAAGAATAAGTCATCAAATTCCTAAAACAGTGAATTAGAGAGTAGTCTTTAAAAATGTTCCTTAACTTTACACACAGTGCTGCAGAATTACCCGTGTCAAAGTTAATCACTAAGTTTCTTCTTTTGGGGGAGTGGGGAATCACCAAGTAGAGTGAAAGGAATGAAGACGCAGTTGATTTTGGAGTTTGTTCCTTCCCCCCCACCCTGAGTCTTTTCATATTGGGCTTGATGTGATGTAAAAGCAGCCATACTGAGTCAGACCCAAGATCAATCTGACTTTTGTAGCCAATTGAAAAGCTGTGAAAAACAGAGGATTTAGGGATGGAGTGCAAGACTGCTATGTATGTGCAAGTACAGACATACACACACACACATATATATAAAAGATAGAAAAATATGGGTCTTATTATAATTCTTAGCATTTTTTTCAGGTTTTTTTCTGTTGCAAAAAATTAAATTAGCTGTTTTAATATTTCTTAGGTTTCTGCAATGAAATGTGGTCTCTTGCCAATTTCCCCTGAAGCGCTTTCTCTCGGGGAAATAGCTTACCATGACTACCATGGTATTTTAGTGGATGACGAAGAAAAAGTGATTATTCAGAAAAATCTGGGGCCTAAAAGCAAGGTCAGTATTTGCATATAGAATTAAAGAAAAGTGTGTGTGGGTGTTGGGGAGGCGTGTTCTTTAATCAAGATCAAGAAAATACTTGCCTTACTGCTGTTAACTTTCTTTGCATTGTCTCTGTAGGTTCTCATTCTCAGAAACCATGGCTTAGTATCAGTTGGAGAGACTGTTGAGGAAGCTTTCTACTATATTCATAATCTAGTGCTTGCCTGTGAGATTCAAGTAAGAATTTTAGTATGTTATGTAATAATACAGTCTGCTATATTAACCTTCAAACAGATTAATGGTTGCGCACTTTACTGGTTAAACTCTCGATCTAAACACAGTCCTCTGAAATCATTAGATTATGCAAGGACATCCAAAATATTGGTTTAACCAGCAATATTCAAATATTGCATTGGAACCATCGATTTGATATATAGTGCCTATTAAAACAAATATTTTTCAAAGCCTTAAGACAAGTTTTATTCAAATGTGTTTGTTTATTTAGCTTTAAAATGAAGTAGATTTATTCCGTTTTGCTGGGCGGTTTGTTTTTTTTTTTGGGAAGGGTTTACCTCCCCCACTCAAGAAACTAAAAGACTCTATTGCTTTTAAGGTGCGTACCCTGGCCAGTGCAGGTGGACCTGACAATTTAGTGCTTTTAGATCCTGGAAAGTATAAAGCCAAGTCTCGTTCCCCTGAGTCTCCAGCAGGTGAGGGTACTGTGTCCCATCCAAAATGGCAGATTGGCGAACAGGAATTTGAAGCACTTATGCGAATGCTTGATAATCTGGTAAGGCAGCTGTTTTTGTCTATCTGTTTCTTACGATAATGTGTAAAATACCTGAAAAGCTGCAGTAAGGGACAAGAGTAAAGAATGGGCTGCGTGTAGTTGGGATAGTTTGTACAGCTTGCAGCCTCTTCATTCCAAAAGATGAAGGGCCCTCTGAGGAGGAGACAACATGAAAAGCATCACAGAATGCTTCAGGTGTCCTGTGTACAGATAGCAAATTTCTGTATTCATAATCTGGTAGTTATTGGTGGGATCAGTGGGGTTCCGTGTGATTTGGCACTTGAAAATTACAGTACTGTGGTGCTTGCTGCTCCTTAGTCCATGTCCTCCCCTCTGTTCCCATCCCCTCCCAAAATGCGTAACAGTGTTAATGTTTTGTCAGGTGCAGGGTCCAGCATGATATGACTTTGTAAGACTTTACTAGAACCTAGAAGAGGTCAAAAGACAGATTTCAAATAAATAAATAAATAAGAGTCTTTTAATAAAATAGTTTGAGTAAAATCCCATCTGTAATGGATGACCAGCTAGCAACACTTGCTGTTCAACTTTAATGGGAAATGCATCTTTCCTGTCAGAGGGCTCCAAGTGGTGACTGTAGATGTGGTAATGAACACATTTAAAAAAAAAAAAAAAGTCACTGTAATAATCAGACATAGTCTTCTGATTTGTGATTTAATGATCTTTTTCCTCTGTAGACTTTGGTCTTCACGGTCATGTGATACATGTACCCCTGACAGGAGCCACACTGATGATATCTTAAGACATTATCACATATACTATGTAGTAAATAAATAGATTTTTTCTCCTTAGATCAGTGTCCTATCTGTAGTATGTAGTATATGTAGTGTCATATGTAGTATGAAAACATTCATGCTACTTCATTAGTAATTTGAATATCTGAAGTTTCCATATCAAAGTGATCAGCTATAACTTTAAGTCAATAGAAAAATTCTCATTGTTTTTAGTGAGCAATAATGAGACTATTGATGTCATTGGCTATGGACAGTGGACTCCCTGTGTCACTGACACCTGGTACCTTTGGTAAATTCAGTTGGCTTTCAGTTTCTCTAGGGAATATCAGTTTTATGTTTCTTACTGCAAACAGGAAGCAGATCACAAAGGAAATAGCTTTGTACACCCTGGGAACATAGGAGTAGAAAGGAGTCATCCAGTACAGGCCCTTACTATTACAAATAGCCACATGTTATATTGGATAGTTAACTACATCAGGTGGTAGATAATTACTCAAGATGCACTTTGATCATTAAAAGATGGAGCAGCAGCCAAGATAATGCCTCAGCAGTGCTTAATGCATGAAAACTCCGCAAAGAAGGCTAAGTCTGCATACTCGGGGATGGTGTTTCTTTACAACTAGCTTTATCCATAAAGGGTTTGAGTGCTTTGGGAGGTAGGCTATTCGAACCACGCCGCAAATAGTTTGCTAGTGGAAGCTCCTTAGAGAAACTGTTAAAATATCCTTTTTGTGTGTTAAATGCTGAGCAAAGTATGGAAGAAAGCAGGGGAAAACACAACTAGGGAAGGTAAAAAGCAAAACAAAATATAATCTGGAGGAAGTAGGAGAGAAAAAAAATATAGGTAGAGAAGATCAGGGAGAGGAGAGAATATGGACATAAAAGTAGCATTCTTGAAGCCTTCAGTCCAACTCCAGAGACTTGAACAATGAAAAATACCAGGAAACACCAATATACTTTTTTCCTCACCCCAGGGGAAAAAATATCTAGCTTCTGAAGAAGTATATGTGTAGGCAAAGGACGTGTATTTTAAATGCACTCCAAATGCAGGCTTGGCTTGCGTTGTTGCAGTTTAATCGTATGCTCTTGTCCATAGGAAGAACTGTCAAAAAGAGAGGGCAGGACTGGTAACTTAACCAATAGCTATTGCTAGAACATATACCTTCATGTATGTAGTTACAACAATCAGTCTTCCTTGTTTGGAGTGCTAGAGTAAAATCTCTCCTAAACATAATTTATGAAACTTTAGTTCAGAAATTCCCTGGAAAAAGTACATTCTTAAGACTTTCACAGTGTATAAATTTATGATTATATCTTCTGTGCTGATGTGACAGAGCACTAAATTAGATTCCCCAGTAATTTGCTGTAACACAGTGAATTGATTAAATGCAGGCTGGCATGTAACTGTCTGCTTATTAATGGTATAATACCTGTTTGAATATGTACTTTTATTCCGAAGGGAACCAAAAATTTCATGCACTAGTCTTCTATTTTAAAATGCAGACGTCGAGAGGAGAGTAGTTTGAAGAACAGTTTTGGGTACTGTGTTGTTTTTAGAAGTGGCTCTGGAATATTTGGCTAGTAAGCTAGTCCAGTTGACAAGAAATTTTATTATTTTTTTTTATCTGTCAAACACACAGTTACACAAGTGGTCATTTTTTTGCTTGAATGTGAGAAGAGGCAGACCTATGGCACTGCTCTTGATGAACTTCTTGATGACCTCAATGGCATTTTGCAGGACTGCTGTAAATTCTTCATAAAAGTTTGATATAAGGCTTTTGAAGTTTGATCTATCAAAAATGATGACTCATTTAAATTAGTGGTTCAGAAGTTTTAGATTGGAAAGGATGCTAATGTAGCCTCATTACTGTGTCACCCACCTTTGATGTGGCTTTGTCTACCGTAGCTGGTGAACAGCAAGTAAAGAAAAGTCTGTGTTGTAGAATGGTTTTTGCATTTAAGGGTATCGATCAAACCAAAATTCAGTTGTCTGTTGAAAAACTTAGAGATACAGAAGACTAATTCTGCTGTTCTGTTTCTTCAGGGTTATAGAACCGGCTATCCGTATCGATGCCCTGCTCTGAGAGAGAAATCTAAAAAGTACAGCGATGTTGAGATTCCAGCTAGTGTCACTGGTTACTCCTTTACTAGTGATGGCGAATCAGGCACTTGCTCCCCCCTCAGACACAGTTTTCAGAAACAGCAGCGAGAGAAGACAAGGTGGCTGAATTCTGGCCGAGGGGATGATGCTTCTGAAGAAGGGCAGAATGGCAGCAGTCCCAAGTCGAAGACTAAGGTGTGGACGAACATTACACACGATCACGTGAAACCCTTGCTGCAGTCTCTCTCGTCCGGTGTCTGCGTGCCAAGCTGTATTACCAACTGCTTGGTCTGTGCCTACCTTACTGTTCATAGTTAGATGATGTAGAGCAACTTGGGGTGGCTGGCACTTAGAGGCTTTGGGAAGAAAAAGATTAGTCTCCTAATTCTTTTCTTCTTTCTTATATAAAAAAACTAAATGTGTTTTACTAACCACCTAATTTGGCTTTGAGTAGATGTGAGCTGTAAAAACTGTCTCGCTTGTTAATGCTTAAAACTGCTTAAGACTTTGGAGCCTCTGGTTTTCTTTTGGCTTTTTAACGTAATGATCAAACAGATTGAATCATAGTTTTGGCTGAATAGATTCTGCATTTAAGTAGTTTGATTAAGGATAACTGTGTTAGGGAACTACTAATTCTATCTGCATGACAGCTTTTCAGTTAAAACAGAAATGAAACTAACTATTCAATGGGCTTTTGTAGAAGTATAAATAAAAATAATCAAATTTCTACCCTCTGTTACATATACCAACTTAATTTGCAAAGCATTTGTATTCAAGTGTTGTTTTTTCTCCTTAAGCAGTTTTTCTTATCTAGTATCTCAGCTCCTCTTCCTGTCCTCTTTACTATGCTTTTGTCTACCCCAAAGCCTCTGAGTGTTCACAACCAGCTGCCTTCTGCATGTAGTGTTGCATGTAAGTAGATGGCCATAAACGGAAAGTCTTTCCTAAAGTATCAGCTGGGTGCGGCATGACTAAAGTGCAGCTCAGGCCATCAGCAGGCACTAATCGATAGATTCTGCAACTGGTGCTTTTTTTTTTTTGTTTATCGATGCTGCTTACAGTTAAATTTTGCACTGAAAGATATGTTAATTGAAAAGCAAAAGTATCAAATGCTTTCAAATGGATATCAGTAGCTGTTGGTATGTAACTGTGATTTTGATATTTTCTTGGGTGTATGCAGAGCATCTAAGATGTAGGCAGGGATTTAGCAACGGTTGACTTGAAGCTGAACTGTAGTAGTTCAGTAGTACTTCAGTAGAGGTATGTGTAGTAGTAGTATGGTTACAGGTGAGTTGTAAAAAAAAAAAAAACAACAAAAAACTAATACTCTTGAAAAGGAAAAAAAACCATCTATTTTTTTCCAGAACACCATTCTTCTTTACCTGTACAAAACTATGCTTCACCTCTGAATACGTGCAGAGTTCTCTATTTTGAATACGTTTATGGAATGATGACTCAGGCAGTGTGTGCGCTAAAATACATAGTGTTAACATGCAGAATGCCCTGAAAAAGCAGAGAACCTCTATCTCTGTGGTATTTTTGTGGTGTTCTTTTTGGTTTAAGAAATTAATATATATGTATGTGGTTTGTACTATCAACATTTTACTAAACTCAACTATAGTTTTGCTTTGATTGGTAGAAAGCTTAAAGCCATATATGTGTTTGGAGTGGTTTGTGCTTTTCAACGTCAGCTCACAAAGTAGGTAGTACTTTATATTTGGAATAATCAGTGAAAGAGTGAAGCAAAATTCCTGCTCAGAAACTAGTCTTGTTTAATAATATACTGAAGCAATAGAAATTTTCATACAGTATAACAGGTTTGTGTATTTAATTTTTTTTAATGCTTGTTATTAACCTAAAGAAAAAGTAGCTTGTTATGTTGAGGTTGTTTCTATATATGTTTTGACTAAAAACTATCTTTAATAAAAAGCTGGAGTAGTTTTTATCTGAGAAGATAATCATCAGTGAGTATTTCACAGCTCCATGTTCATTCCATTTTTTACTTTACAGTTGCGAAACATTTTAAAATTCTGTTGCTTTTGAAGTTTGACAATTTATGGCTACCTTATTGTTTCTTGAAGTTACCCAGGAAAAAGTGCATAGCATTTGCTCTATAAACAGGTTTGCTTTACTGTTCAGTGCATTTTCTATGCAATAATCATTGGAAATTAGGACACCAGGTATAATAAGCATATCAAGATAAAATGTTAGTTGTGCATCAAATTAGATGGAACTCCATACTGAATGCACTGATCAAATAAAGCAACCTTCGATGAAGAACCCATAAAGCGCTTAAAGTTTGTGTTTGGGATATTTTTGTAACCTTTTAAGCTATGAGTTATAAAATATTCGACATCACCAAACTGTTCTTCTAGGTTGCTGTGCTCATACAGCTATTTATTTGTGCAGAACTAATTCTGGAAACAGAACATTTTGCTGAAGTAGCTTGTTTTAATGCAAAACTTTGGTGATGCCCACTCTTGCTTCACAGTACAGAATCATTCACTAAACCTGGTTAGTGACATCACATTGCTTTTCATACTTCTGTCATCTTATGCTTTAAGTTTGCTTTGATGTCTGTTGAGTATCAGAGGATTGAATCAATGATCTCTCTGTCTCTCTTGTGCTATTTTGTAAAAACACCCAGTGTAGAAAATGAGATCGTCAGTAACAGGGTTTTAGAGCTCGTGTCTTAGATCTTGCTGTACTTCTGTTTGGGTAAGGTATGGCGTCCTTTTTAAACAAATATGAACTCATTGTGAAATTTCTGATAAAAATATCCTTAAAAATAAGTAATTATATTGGAGTTTTCCTACTCCTGTATTCATATGTCTCCTCACAAAGTGAGAAGTAGACTGTTTTTAGAAACAGAACGCTGCAGTTGTCAGTGTGGTCGAGGGCACAGAAAAACAACCTAAACCTTTCAGTCTCCATAATCTCTAAATTGCACATAGCTGTAGTACTTGCATCATTTTGAGTGGAAGTTATTTGCAAGTTAACTGGCTCTCTGGTTTTTGTTGTTGTTACTAGCTTGACTTAAGAGAATGATTCTGATATTTATAAATGTATCTGAAGGTACAGTTTATATTACTGAAGGAGGAAGCAACTTAAATAGTCTTAGCAATGAATAGAAGAATGCAATCATTGGTTCAGTTCTCTGCTATGTATAATGCATGATCAACTGTTATGTGAATTTGCTGCTCTGAGTGTCCATAGCCATTACGGCAATTCTGACTGTGCAACTGTTCTTGATATTACAGTGGACTAAAGAGGATGGACATAGAACTGCCACCTCTGCTGTCCCTAACCTGTTTGTTCCATTGAACACCAATCCAAAGGAGGTCCAAGAAATGAGAAACAAGGTTTGTAGTAGCAGTAAAATAACTTTTTTTGGTCATCACTATAATTGTGTACTTGTAATGAACTAACTTACCTTCCTATAGTGAAATTTTTGGGATTCAATAACATAGCTTTGCTATTGTCCTGTCCTTTTATAACCAAATGCTGAAACAATTCCTAAATGTTCTGAACTTATCTGTCCACTATATAAGGACTTTCATTGTCATGTATTTTGTTAGTGTCAGACCAGTTGCTGGATACGTTTGAAAAAGAGCCACCACTGCGTTATGGTAGTAATTCTGTTCCCTGAGATCATAGTTCTACATTAGTGACCTCTTTTCCTGATCTGGTTTCAACAGTTGAAATGTAACCTGTCTAGGACATCTGTGGATCTCTCTTCATATTAAATTTTATTATATTGTAATATGCTGTGATTGCTGCAGATTTTTTTTGACCTTTAGAACTGCATGTTAATTTTTTTAAAGTGACCTAGCAGTTAATTTTCCAATCTTTGAATTTCAGATCTTCTTGTTACCAATCTACCAACAGAAAAGTGTTAAATGCCTTGGTGGTTGGTTGGGTTTTTTTTCCCCCTTTATTTCTTTTAAAGTATAAAATATGCACTGGTATTGTTAATACTTAACTTGTTCTGGATTGTTCTTCTGATGGCCATATGGAACATGGGAGTTGGTGTTATGTCACAGGAAAGTCTGTGTGCAGGGGTACTGATGTGTTCCAAAATTTGTATAAGGTTGACAGAGCTTTTACTTTTCCTGCCTTGGCACTGTAAAATAATAATCGCTTGAAATGAGAAGTCTGGTGAAATTGCCAAGCAGTTTCTCAGTGTTCAAAACACAAAGTTTTATTAAAAACTTAACTGAAGCGACTGAGAGAAGTAAAACTTCAAACTTTTTACTTTCCTCATAAGAAGGATAGTAAACTAGAAACAAGTATAGATGATGCAGGATCTTCATGTTTTCTGAAATACCAAATCTTAATAATAGCCTGTGTTTGTATACTTGTATTCATGTATTTTTATATAAATGGAATGTCTTTTAAGTTGTAAAGTAGCACTCTTTCTGGATGCATGATTTTCTTCATTTATCTTGGAACAAGAACCAGAATATTTTAGAAATAAATTTTGAGTCAGCTGTTATGAATTCTGTACCACTGTAGGATATCTAATTTAAATAGATAATACCTAGCTCTAAAGATCCAGCTTCTATTCCCATCTGCTTTATGGAAAGAACTGGGAGGTATTTAGGATGCAACAAAAGGGATGTATTTGAGTACTCTGGAGTGTCAGTTCACGCCTAGAAAAATACTTACATGTCCTTTTGAGAACATGGTCTTGATGCAAAAATTGAATGTTGGGCAGTGTTTTACAGTAAGTTCTGTAGGAAGGTGGTATTGTGGTGCAGTATCAGTGACTACTGGGAGAAACCTGTAAATGACTGATCAGGTGCAATAGACTTATGTAAATATGACCTCCGTGCTTCCCATCCCTCCTTGCTTTTCACAAACTGTCTGTAACCTGATCTGCAGAGTTTTACTGTCAGCCAGTACTAAAAACCAACAGACAGTACCTGCTGTGGTACTTAAAGACTAAATTCTGAGAAATGTGAGGAGGCAACTAGGAACCTGAGAACATGTCTTCAAGTGGTGGTTATAAGCACAATGTTATTTGATGGGTAGGGCCATAGCAGTCGACGCTCGCTGCAGCCTGTTGGCAGGTTCACCCACCCTTTTTTCAAATGTGAAAACATGGTTAACTTTTCTCTGTTGTTCATGTGACTGTATTCTGCTGCTTTCCTTTACAGATCCGAGAGCAAAATTTACAAGATATTAAAACCGCGGGCCCTCAATCACAGGTTCTTTCTGGGGTAGTTGTGGACAGGAGTCTTGTACAGGTGAGAGTATAAAATGCCTAAAACTGTTAGCTTAAAGTTGATCTACAATATCCTCTGCTTTCACCTAATATATCATTATAAAATTATTCTTTAATTGGCAGAGAGTAACTGTTTGTAAGGTAAGTCTTAGAGGTAACACCATTGTCTTTGCGAGAGTGCTCAGGATCAGAAATTTCCGAGGCTTCAGCCGTGTAGCCCAAGCATGTCTGTGGAGGATGCTTCTTAGTTTTTTTGCTGAACGTAATGCATGAAATTCAGCAGGCTTATTTATATCGGTTAGATTCTTGTTCAAAACTGGTTGGGCTTTGTGACAACTTTTTGTTTGTTTGTTTTCCAACTTTTTTGTATCTTGATGTACTAATACTGGGCACAGCAGGCTCACTCTGGGGCAGTAGTGTTGTGTGTTAAGTACGTTTTATCGCGCTTTGTAGTTTATTTGAAGAGCAGTTTGGAAACAAAAGCTTTTATACATCGGTAGAACTTAAAAGCAGTATATCTGGATATACAAAAGGCTTTATGAATCATTGCTCAAAGTAATGTAAGATTTAGAGCTATGCAGTTACACTGTATAGCTGAATGACTTTAAAGCGCTCTACATCTGAGTGCTTTAACTGTCCCAAATAAGTATTTTCTGATATACTTTAAAAAGTTTGGCAAGTCTTAATCACGACCATGGCATTATTCATGTTGGGTGTCATATTGTGTGCATGTCAGTCCATTGTCATTTGCAATTTTATCTGCCGGTTACTGTTTCTTTGCATGTTTTTAGCAAGCTTCATAATGCTTTCGGTTGATGTTTTAAAGCCTGGGCTCGGTTTGCTCTGTTTACTGAATTTACTGTTGCAGGATGCTCCCCTCTCAGACTGTACGGAATCTATTGAAGGGCTCGATCTCACAGAGCAGGCCTTTAGTCCCGCTAAATCTCTGTCTGTTAGAAAGGTACTGCCCTGTCATACTGCTCTAAATACTGTTGTTCACCCTTCATTTTACCTCTTCCTTACCCTGACCTTTTCCCTCTGTTAGCTAATGATTTGGCTAGGAAAAAAAAAAAAGATGGATCTCCAAATTATGTATATGCAACTATATAAGCAGCTACTTTTACCCTGTTAAAGTATCTTTTAAGGATTTTGATCTTTGTAGAAGCTGGTGAGGAAACACTTGATGTTAAGGTGCTGATTAACTGCTGCATATAGTGGGTTTCTTTGCGCATGCCATTAGTGTTGAATTACTCTAATTTGAGATCCATTTTGAGTTAGCTTAAACTCAACCTGAGTACATCAGTGTAATTCCAAAGATATCCACATGTTCCGAGTGTGTCATGCTGACCAACGCTGTCAATTTTTGATCCTAGGTTGCTAGACTTCTTGTTTTCTTAAAATTTCTTGCGGTTATCTACAGGAGTAATACCCCACACTTCCAAAATTGATTGGCTTTCACACATGTAATCATGCTCGAGCTTATGTAATATACTTTAAATACAAAATAAATTCAAGAGGTGTGTGTGCGCGGTTGAAATGGGCAGTCCTTTGAGGCTGAGTAAACGGGAACAGTCTGCACACTGGAAATGATCTTTCCCTAGGTTTTAAAGAAGTTCCTTAGAGGTAATCTAACACGGAAGCACAGTGTGTAAAAAAGGCATCGGTGTTTCTTCTGCTCCCATATTCTACCTAAAAGATTCTTAAATCTTTGTTTAGGTCATGCCCAACACCTCATTATCAGAACAGCTTTCCCATTAAAGAACAGAATACTTTGAGTTACATCATCGCTGCAAATTTCACGACTTTATAACACTTTCTAATATAACGAGCCAGTTTGTGTTAAAGATAGTTGTATCGTACTGAGAATGATGTTTTTCAAATTAGTTTCATTTATCCATATTCTGAAAGGAAAAATAATAAAATACTATTTCCAGATTTAAAATGAAAAATACAGCCAAATTCTTCCAGGCAGTGCATGCCTCTTATTCTCTGCTTAATAATACCCAAAATGAAAAACTGTTTTTATGGTAGTCATCTGTTGGGTGTCACAACACAAGCGGTTTCTTTCATCCATGATGTGCAAGATACCTTGCAATACTATTTTTGAATAATGGCATTATCTTTCTATAAAACTAGTCAAATATTTTACATGGATTTTTTTAGATGGCAAGGAGCCAACAAAAGGTCTGTGGATTATATGATTTTTTGCCTAGTATAACGTTAGGGTTTAGATGTCCAATGTTTCCTTTTTGTGGTGTCACAAAAGTGGTTTCCGTGTGAAATACTATGTAAAATTAGATTACAATGTTAAATACAGTAGGAGTGACCTATTTCAAAGTCTTAATATGGATTGTGACCTGAATGCATAATAATTTCCTGTTGGGGAAAAAAAACAAAAACCAAGAAGAAAGACCTCAAAACCCCCAATCAACCAAATAAGAACAAAAAAATCCCACCAGAGAAATTTTCTAAAAATACTATGCCAAAAATCAGTTGTGTACTGTAGAAAAAGGAAGAACTATGATGCCTACCTAAACCTCACATGAAACTTTGAGAAGACCTGTACGTCATGGACTCAAGAACTTTTAGGTACCAGGAAATTAGAAGTTTTCAGTTGGCTTTCTCTGACATTCAATTATGGTTAAAGTAAAAAGTTCCATCTGATTACAGTAACGCTTACAATGTATTGCATTTTCAGTTAACACCGAGTTTTCTGTCAACTACTGATATAAACTATTTTGGCTGAAAAAAAATCCTGTTTGCGTACAGTATGCATGTAACGCTTTGAGTCTTCCGTGCCTACGGCTGCAGTAGTAAATACTCCATTTTGCCTTGTCACTTGCTTTGTCCATGTTCTGAGAAGTCCCGGCCATGTTGCAAATACAAGCTCCTTGTGCATCATGTAATTTTATTCATGTCACAGATTTGGTTAACTAAGCTTCTGCTGCAGTCTTGGCTGAATGAGAGTGAATATTGGTTATTCTTACCAATGACCATTCTGCCATCTGATTTTTTAAAAAATAAATTCATATGAATTTCCAAGAATTTTAAGTACAGGAGGAATCATGCATTTCCTGTCTCTTTCTTTAGAACGGAAATTCTGTGGCTTTGTTGTTTATGAAGAGCCTCTCAGTTCTGCCCCAAAGGTGGCACTGTGTTTTGATGGCGACTTCTACATGAACAGTACTTTAAGAATATTTTGGATTTTTTGGATAAAGGCACTGCATTAATGCCAGGTTGTGTTAAGAGCAATTGTTAACTTTAGACAATTATTATGAACCTCCTCTCTTACCAAGAGAAAAATTGGCATGTGTAAGGTGCCAGTTTTGCTTATACCTATCCCGGAGAAGACGAAGTGCTTGCCTGTTAAATGATGGACACCTCATAGCAGTTTTGAATTTTTCTCTGAAAGCAAGAATTAGTGCGGAAGTTGCAGAGTGACTTGATAATCTAAAATTTCCTTGTAGGACACATGAGGTCCAAGTTTAGTATGAAGGTATATATATCACTAGCTATAAATTCCTTTCCCTTTGTTGGATCTTTGTGGGAGAGTATGTCCCTGCAGAATTCTCAGGAGTGAAAATATATTCTGTTCGTGAACGTAATCTGTCCATTCTCTCTCTCAGAGGAGAAAAATGCTTTTGATATTCAGGTGCTTATACGTGCAGTCAAGCTTCAAATAGTCATCAAACTAGTACTAGAAACATAATCAAAATAATACTAGTGTCAGCATACACCAGATGAAATCACTAGAATATTAGTCTTTTTGCATGTCATCGTGTGTTAGAACAGAGGGCCAGTCTTTTATATGGGAATTTATTCCCTCTCTGCAGGTTCTCTAATACTGGAAGCAACTCCACGACAATTTCCTTGTTCGGTTTCTCTGAATGTTCATAGAAATCTCCGAATGGCATGGACAGGTTGATAGCTCTCCAAAGTCTTGTCTATTTTAGTGTCACATTTAACAATCTGAAATATGTCCTATACTGTCTTTTTAGTCCTTTATACTAGTTTTCCTTCTGTCCTGTGTTACTCTTCTCATTTTGTGTTGTATATTTTTACTTGAATTCTTGGAAGGCTGCTCTGTGCAAGTAATGCATCTCTACTCCCTTGATTTGCACATGTTGTAAAGTAAACGTGTACAGCAGTCCGGTGAGGTTCCCACCGACTGGAAAAGGGGAAACATAACCCCCATTTTCAAAAAGGGAAAGAAGGAAGACCCAAGGAACTACAGGCCAGTCAGCCTCACCTCTGTGCCGGGCAAGATCATGGAGCAGATCCTCCTGCAAACTATGCTTAGGCACATGGAGGTGGTTGATGACAGTTAGCACAGCTTCACAAAGGGCAAATTATGCCTGACAAATTTACTGGCCATCTATGATGGGGTCACATCGTCAGTGGACAAGGGAAAAGCAAGTGATATCATCTACCTGGACTTGTGCAAAGCATTTGACACTGTCCCTTATGACATCCTTGTCTCTAAATTGGAGAGACATGGATTTGATGGATGGACCACTTACTGGATAAGGAATTGGCTGGATGGTCGCGCTCAGAGTTGTGGTCAATGGCTCAATGTCCAAGTGGACATCAGTGACGAGTGGCGTCCCTCAGAGGTTGGTACTAGGACCGGCACTGTTCAACAACTTCGGCAACATGGACAGTGGGATCGAGTGCATCCTCAGCAAGTTTGCCGACGACACCAAGCTGTGTGGTGTGGTCGACACATTGGAGGGAAGGGATGGCATCCAGAAGGACCTTGACAGGCTTGACAGCAAGCTTGTGTGAAGTGCATGAAGTTCAACAAGGCCCAGTACAAGGTCCTACACGTGAGTCAGTGCAATCCCAAGCACAGCTGCAGGCTGGACGGAGAATGGATCAAGAGCAGCCCTGAGGACAATGTCTTGGGGTGCTGGTTGATGAAAAACTCACCATGAGCCAGCAGTATGCCCTGGCAGCTGAGAAAGCCACCCGTGTCCTGGGCTGCAGCAAAAACAGTGTGGCCAGCAGGTCGAGGGAGGTGATTCTCCCCCTCTACTCCGCTCTTGTGAGACCCCACCTGGAGTACTGTGTCCAGCTCTGGAGTCCTCAGTACAGGAAAGACATGGAGCTGCCGGAGCAGGTCATGAGGAGGGCCACAGATTTGATCAGAGGGCTGGAGCACCTCTGCGATGGGGACAGGCTGAGGGAGCTGGGCTTATTCAGCCTGGAGAAGGGAAGGCTCCGTGGAGACCTAATTGCGGCCTTCCAATACCTAAAGGGGACCTACAGGAAAGCTGGCGAGGGGCTGTTTCTTAGGGAGTGTAGTGACAGGACGAGGGGTTTAAACTAAAAGGGGGGGGATTTAGATTGGACGAGGAAGAAATTCTCCCCTGTGAGGGTGTTGAGGCCCTGGCACAGGTTGCCCAGAGAAGCTGTGGAGGCCCCTGGATCCCTGGCAGTGTTCAAGGCCAGGTTGGATGGGGCTTTGGGCAACCTGGTCTAGTGGAGGGTGTCCCTGCCCATGGCAGGGGGTTGGAACTAGATGATCCTTGTGGTCCCTTCCAAGCCAAACCATATTCTATGATTCTATTCTATGATAATCACACTACAACACGTAGTAGTATCATACTACTATAATTTATTTTCCCCACAGAGTCAGTCTTTCTACCCTTACAATTTTCATTGGTGGCCTTTGAACTGCTTCTGTGTTGTGGATACTGAGCAAAACTGGATGTGTTAATCTGGAAGCAGCTTTTAGCAGACCAAAAGTGGGCCTTTCTGCTCTCTCGTGTAGTTCTGCTTTTACAGTCCAAAAACACAAGTGCTTTTTCTTTGTAATACATAATCTGCTTACTGTGGTTGCCTCTGATCTCTTTGAAAATTACTTCTCTTGGGTCAAAGATGCTCCGTCAGTACAAGCCCTGTTTGCATCAGTTGTGGGTGTGGGGTTTGTGTGTGTTTGGTTTTTGCTTGGTTTTCATTCAGTAAATGTGATGAGCTTGATGCGCTGCTTTTATTCGCAGTAGTTAACTACGGCGTTCTCTTACAGAAGAGAACACATAATGCCAGCGCACTAGTCGTCATACCGCAAGCTGCGTGTCTTACTGTTTGTCAGTGCTAAATCAATAGGCATTCAGTGAAAATGCGTTTCATGTGAGAGTTGTTCTACCCACTCACTGTGGATTTAACTTGAGGGCAAGATTAAAAGATTCTTAAACGTTCTGGGGATACCAGTGTGCTCTGTATGTCTTGTTCCTCTGTTGACTTTTATTCTAGAAAACTCTACAAACTCTGCCTGAGATCAGGGCTTTACAACCTCTGCTACTTACTGCCAAGTTTCAGCTAAAACTACACATTTATTTAGTTTGAAGGGTGGGCAGAGATGGGGGGAAATATAAAATTGCTACAGGTACTGGTTTTCTGCTGTCATTAAAAGCTGGGACCTGTAGTTTTGGGGGTATTTTACATTTTCTATAACACAAGATTCATACAAGTGTTGATGGTTTTGCTACTTTTTTTTTTTTTTAATGCATTGTCCTGTGAGAAAAGCAGTGGCTACCAGATTGGAGGGTTTCTGGTATTAAAACAGATGGTGCTTCATGAAAATAGTGAAGAAAAGAAAATCTTTTGACATTCTTCTGATATTCTGCATCTTAGATGAGAGTTTCTCTTACTTTATGGAGAAAGAGATGACCTGTAATGTTTTAGGGATGTTTCTCTCCTGCACTTCCTCTCAGGATCTTACAGTGGAGACTTGCTATGCTGTTTGTTCTTCAGTACTTCTGGCTGGTGTTTGCTTCTGAGGAGAGCACAAGTTCGAACAACCAGCTGTTCTTCCCTCCTTGGGTTGCTCTAGACCAGATTTCTGGAGGTGTCTCTGGAGATACTTTCAGAAGTATCTTACTGCTCTTGTCCTCATTCCATCTGGGCATTCTTGTCTGTCACCTTTTGGTGCTGACAGCTTGTCGAAAGCAGCTCTTGGCATCCAAAACAGTACTCTGTCTAACTTCATCTTCAGTTTGCTACTGATGATCTCGTGCTTGTCCACCAAGTATGGACATGGAATGGAACGTCTTTTTGGGTGCTATTCATTTTTGAACTGTACTTTCTAATGCTTTCTTTTAAATATTGGTACAAATAACATTTGCATATGCAGATGACTTGGGCCGATGAATAACCCATACTTAGTTGGTAATGGAATTCAAATACCTCTTTTCAACAACAGAGACAACTTAGGTATCACACTGACACGAGGCACAGACCACATGAGTCATTTCCAGACTAGTGTCAGTAGAGTTCTGTGTGTCCACTGAAAAAACAAATGCTTAAACCAGTCACCTGAAAGCCCCAGCAGCTATCCAGGCAAGCATCTTCTGTACCGGAGACAGTGAAAAGCCGATGGCTTTAGTCTTTACTACATGATTAGAGAGGAAAACTAAAAGCCTTACCATTAGGGCATCTCTGATGCAGTTGCTTTTGTCCAATGGAACTTACTGTACTTAGAATTGCTAATGTTTTATTCTTATTTGTATCCCTTTTTATCTGGCCTGTATGACAAATGTTATAGGTGTAAATATGCGAACTTGTATAGGATTGCAGTTAACCTTATTACTTACAAAGTACTTGTAATAAACTGTTAATCTGCTGTATACAGAACATGTACAAGATGGCTTTTTACTATAACATCTGTTAGATGTTACATAGTGGCTACTAGAAATGGCTTTTCCTTTATTAAAAAGAAAAGCCCCCAAAAAACCCAAAACAAACAAACAAAAAAAGGCAAAACCAACCACAAAAATACCTGCGAGCTGAGTCCTGTTAACTTCTACGGGTATTCTGTGCCCGGACAGCTGTGCCGTTGGGCCTAGTATCCTGTTTCTTTTGTGGGGACAAAAAGAAACTTGATACTGCAGCGACCCCAGATATAATTCAGTCAGAGTGTTTGGCTGTCGGATTTACTGCTTAATGGTGGATATTCCCTGGTGAAAACACTGATGTGTCTGTAAGAGCAATTAATAAGACCTGTTTTCTCCTTTATATTAACCCGCTGCAGATTAAATATTTTTTTTAAGATCCTGTAATAGATTTTTTTAATTATTATTATTACCTAAAGGAAAAGAAATGTAGCATTTTTCAGATAATCTTTTTGGTTTGGTTTTGGTTGCTTTGTAGCCTCTGTGCTTCTCGGGGTTCTGCAAGTTACTGCTCGATTGCAGCTGTATCTTACTTTTGTTTTGTCAGGGAGAACTGGTGACTGCGTCCAAGGCAATAATTGAGAAAGAGTATCAACCAAAAGTCATAGTGAGCACAACAGGACCAAATCCCTTCAATAAACTCACTGACCGAGAACTGGAAGAATATCGCAAAGAAGTAGAAAGAAAGCAGAAGGGACCAGAAGGTTGGTTTCTCTCTGTGTTCTTTGGACCTGCAAAGGCCCCGGATAAATTACTCAGCTTTTGTGTGTTTCAGTTTTTTCCAGTGTGAACTAGAAATGAAAAAGCATATTGGAGATAGAATGTGCAATCTAAGTGTTCATGGGGTATTCTGTAAAATGCATAGATCTTATTTTAAAAGTTATGCTAGTAGACAAACTGGGGTGTTCAGTACAGCCAGTTATGCTGCTGTGAGGCAGTTGAAACCTTGACACTTAAGCCAGAAAGTTTTTTAGGTGCTGCAAATGATTGCAGGTTGTTTCACTTCGTCTCCGTTTGTGCCAGAGATGTTGCGGGGTGAGAGAATGATGTTGCTTTTTAGCTGCAAAGCTGCAGTTCTTGAACTCGCTCAGAATTGTGGGTTTGAGAAATCCGTTGAATGGGGAAGATACAGAAGAACATATGACTGCTACTTGGAAATGGCACATCCTGGGGACTTCCCCCAAACCAGACTTTCTGAATTATCACAGAGTGATGTGAGCACTGTGCTGTAAGAAGAGGTTGCAACTGCTTTGCTTCACTGTAGGCTTAAGGGATGGTACTTGTGCTTGTCTGTTTTGAATGACACAGGAACCAGAAGCGCCTTTTCTTCAGTGTGTGCTCCCTGCTTCTGCTTTCTGATAAGACAATGTAGGAACCGTCGTAGATTGTATGTGTTAGTCAAGTATTCAGCTGTGTGGGGTGGGACAGTCTGCTGTTACTCTGCCTGTATAACCGCATACATTTATCCTCTCAGTAACACTGCTACATCCTTCTTATCTAAGATACCAAAATACGGCGAGACTGTGTTACTGAGGCAGCCAGCAGCTGGGGAGCAGAGTAGTCTGCTTAGAAATCAGACCATCAGTGAGCAAAATATGGCAGATAATAAATCTGTGGATATGAAAGGCAGATCAAAAACCTTTCAAGTAACGGATGCGAAGGCTTTACAGGATCGTGACGTATCATCACTGTCTAAATCTTTAGATAACACTCAGTTTGCTGCTGCATGGGTTTCTTGTCAGACCACGCAGCAAGTCATCACACACCTTAATCGAGAAGAGCCAGATGGGCAGAAGTCCTCTCATAAGGAATTTCATACTGCAGTGATCAAAGCATTAAGGTCCGATCCTGACCTTTTGGCTGAGGCCTCAGGTACTGCTAACGAGGTATAGTTGGGCTTGCAATCGAAGGAACAGCCTCTTTAGCTGCACCGATTGGAGATTCTGTCAGTTGACTCTCATCTATGGGACTGATTTTGGTTTTAATTGTCCAGGGGAGCTGTACAGAGCAATGTTTTAATGTTGCTCCTGATACACGGAGTACTTCAGTCATGTTGCCCTTTGGATCTAGGGCTGTTTAAACCTGGAAGCAAGTGGGACCCTCCTTACTAATAACAAATACACAAACCACTGGAATCTGTTTTGAATCACTTAATTACTGCATGTTTCTCTGATTATCTGTGCAGTCTTCTTTTCTTTTGGGATGCGATTTTGTTTACTTGAGTTTCAGCAATACAAAGCAAGCAAAAGAGCGTTACCCTGTGTAGGCCTGATAGCATTCCCCCCCATATTTGTTTATACTTCCCTTGTGGTTTTTCCTCACAAGTTTTATTTAGCACAGCATGATGAACCAATTGATAAACAACTACATTATTCATGCCTTCTTACGGGGAAAAAAGACAAAACCAAACCACCACAGAGCACAGCTGTGACTCAAGCAGTTTTGTTAGTATCAAATTATCACTTAATTTTCTTTTGCTTGTTTTGCTATTATTTAATATCCTGGCAGAATTTTGATTCAGAAAAAATGTGTTTGTATCTTGTGTGCATGGAGCTAAAGGACACTTTTGTTTTCTCACATGCTGAAAGGTTTTGTCTGCCTTTTTAATTTCTCTTTGTCTGCATCTGCAGAACCTTCAGAAGATGGCAGGCAACAGAAAGAGAGAAGCCCCCCTGATCACACTTCAGCTCGCACTCCTCCCAGTACGCCGATTAAAATAGAGGAAGGTATGTCCTTCTGATGTGGGGGCCAGGGGAAACCAGTAACTGCATCATTAGTGACTGACACATGAAAATATATGAACTAGTATCTAATAAAGGTAAATTCTTTCTTGTATTTCATTTTTAAACTACCTAAAGTATACTACACTGATCTACGAGTGTAATAGGAGTTACGTTTACAATAATAAAGAAGTGTGCATTAATATAAAGATAAATTTTCATCTCTTCAGAATTGCCCTGTCATCTCTTGGTGTTTTTCAACTGGTTTACCCTTTTGTATGTTTCCTGCGAGAAAGAGTTGCTCTTACGCAATGAAATAGTGTCTGATGGTGAACCAGACACAAATTTCCATGCTTTGGTAAATCTCTTTCACTGATTGCACATTTCTTAAACATTATTGTACTTGGATTATACCTCGGTAAATATTTTTTTTTATTTAATTTCAATCTAAATACCATTATTTGCTCACCTTATGCACTAGTTTTAACTAAGATGAGAGCGGGGCTGGTAAAGTCTAAAATTTCCTCAAAAAAAGGACAAAATAACGATCTTGAACCGGTGTAATCCAATTTTTGTCTTGTTTTCCTTTACCTTGTACATTGGATATATCACTTGTCTGTTAGTCTTCCATTCACTACTTCATCTCATTCTGTTTCCTATAAGAATGGTTGCAACCATTCTTCTGACTTAACACAATGGCTGTGATGAATGCATAGATTCTCTACTTGTGCTTTTTTCTTCTTGTGGCTGCGTTACAAACAGGAGATGGATATGCTAAAGAGTACCTGTTGCCATAGTAAGTATCATTCCATACTCTGACCTGCTTATATGCTTTGCTTCACTCTTGCATCTTTGTTTACTAAGGTTTTTTGTTGGTTTTGCGCTTTTTTTTTTTTAAAGCAGGCTTTTTCAGTTGAGACGCTGATTTCGTGAAATTCTAGGTAGTTACAGACCTTCTGTTAAAATGCACTCGCCCTTTTAAAGAGACTGTGAAAGTGCCATCATGTGTTTCCATATCTGTGTGTCTGATCCCTCAGTTTAAAAAGGAATAGTCTGAAGTCGGCTTTCAGATAGAGCCGAAAGAGGTCTGGGAGGTTCTGCCCCAACAGTTTGCCGCTGCCTCCGCAACTTGGACCTGGTAATGAGCTGGAAGAAAGTTCCTCAGCTATTCCAGTGCAAAAGCATTACCGCTGACACTGATTTAACTTACCCAGCAGGCTTCTGCACAGAAGTGGATGTGGAACTACTCTGATGTTACGTAGGGACATTCAAATTCCAGCCAGGGAATACAGCAAGTACTTGGTGGCAGCAACTTCCACAGCGGTTTCGGCTAAATCTGCAGGGCCGTGTCAGATTATACTTGAAATAAGGCTGTTTGCCCCCCTCCATTTCTGTGTCCTGTTATATCCGAAAGTCAGCGTGTTTGTCAGAGACATGAGTCAAATGCATCGTAGGCACCTGTGCTGTCAGTAATAAAGTTCTAAAACCTGAAAATTCTTGTAAACTGCGAATTGTGTTCCACAAACTCTTTTAGCTCTGTAAGTTTTCCAGGACAAACATACAAAGCTAATTTTAGAGAGTAACTGGAAGTTCACGCCATGACGACTTTGGCAGAAGTTCTGTTGAATGACGATGTGCTCTGCATACAGCCGCTTCTCAACTATTTTCCCTCATATTGTTTCTATTTAAGTGTGGCTGAAGGCAGAAAAGTGTCTTGTGATAACTTGGTTATAGCCTAGTTTGTATGTTTGTCCACATGTTTGTGTTGGAAAAAAACCCCATAAACCTTTATTTTCATAAATAATGTGGATTGTAAGCACACAGAGGTATTCATGGTACTTTTCAAACTCTGACGCCATGGTATGTACAAGGGGAGTATGGATGTAGGCATCATTATTTGGAAAAAAAAACAAACATAAATTTTGAGGTACTGCTGAGTTATTAAACTGCAAATAGGTTTTGCAGCAAGATTACGTTTTTAAACCTTCCTAGTTATGTTACTGAAATCCATCAGGTAGAATAGCAAAGCTTTCACATGCTGTATGCTTCCTTTATCGGATGTGGAATTTGTAAATCTCGCTAATTCTGGTAAAATAGTGCCCTTAGCAAGCTAGATGAACAGATGTTTGGTTGAGTCCAGCCTCATGTTAATGTGACAGACTGGGAAGGGTAGTGGTCCTGGATTAGTGAGTAATAAACCTGTTTATGTTTACCCAATGCTTAGGCCAACTGGCAAATGCTGTTTGAATGCCCGTGGCTTCCCAGTCTTTAATTTTAAGAATTCCTAATCCCTTGTTGAAAACTTTCTTTTTAAAAGATCAAATAAAACTGACTGACAATCTAATACGGTGCCTGTTCCAGAGACTGGCCCAGCTGATGCTTTCAGTTAATTCCTGAAGAGTAAAATGAAGTGCGGGCAGGAGTGTAGTGGTCATGGAGAGTTGTAGCTGGTGCTTCTGGCACCTCTGTGCACAGGTTAAACCGGAGCTTCAGGAGGCAGCCTGTAATGTACGCCATCGCTTTCTCCTTTCCGCCCCGTGAAACCCTGCCTGCGTTACAACTTCTAAACCGCTAACCTGCGCGTCCGGAGCGTTTGGCACTGAACACGAGCGTGCTTTGTTTGTTCAACCTGGCGGGAGTTCTTGGCGCTGTAGGCAAAACCTGTCAGACTTTCGAGCAGATATTCGCAGAACACAGACTCTCAAAGATATTGGAGGATTATTAATGCCATCTGGCAGAAAGAAAAAGAAACTCACTGTCATCCCCATAGGAAAAATGGGGAGGTATCAAGTATTTTCTGTAAATTCTTGTGAGAGCCATCAGTCTTTTCGAGTTCAAATTTTAAAGGGGCCAAAAAGAGCTGCTTGCCTTTTGTGCCTTCCAATGAGCGCGGCCTGGATCCCGCTCTGAATTCCTCCGTAGGTAACAGCGATGGGGATATATCTGACACAGCTAACGAAGTGCTTCTCGGCTGCCGTGCGGTGATGAACGTTGCAGGGAGCTTTCAATGTGCTCGTTGTTCAGTACGTGTGTACAACGAGGAGCTTTAAACAACGTCTCTAAAGCACGGCGTGAGTGAGGGCCTAGTGGTAACGTTCACCTTTGGATATTAAGTTATTACTAGATTTTTGATGTTCCTTTATATGGGGCGAGTTTTGCTGTTAGACATCGCTTACGTTTAAAGAAAAAAGCTGTATTGCATAACCTGCTGAGCTCATTAATTCAATAAATCACGTGGGTTTTACTTACAGAAATCCATACTATGTACTGCTGTCTCGCAAAAGAAGCGAAGCCTTTGTGATAGGAATTCACATTCTGAAGCGACATCTGTTAGACCTCACGGAAGGATAATCTGACAATCCAAGCACTGCGATTAAAAATTGGCAAGCCAGCAGTTCAGGAATTAAGGGCTTTGCATGTGTGGGATCACCGCAAAGCAGCAATTAGTGTTATCCCACCCAAAGGAAAAAAAAATCAAGATAGAGAGTTTCATGCTGCTCCCTTCTGTGCCAGGGAAGACTGTTGTTTAATTCCTGCTTCCTGTACGGAAATCTGGGGTCGCTGGTAAATGGGGTAAATAAAACCTGAGGGAAGTCTGAGCAGTTACTTCCCTGCTGGTTTGCTCCCACAGGATGAGATTCAGCTCTGTCCGTTCTGTGGTAAGAGGCTTAAAACCAGACAGAACTTTTGAGTATCTTACTTCTCTCTCTGTGCCCAAAGCTAGAGGAGAGCAGACCTATGACAAAGGCTTTTACGCAGAGTGAATCTATTAGTTATTTTATAGAGAGTGCTCACCACCAACGTGCTTGGCTGTGCCTGTCCTAGGGACACTTATGTAAGCTGACTGTGTCGTTGTCTGTCCGCCCACTAGAGACACAGCAGGACCAGACCTACAGAGATGACAGTGACGCTGCAACTTTCAAGCAAACCCTCCCAGATCTCACCCCTGATGAGCCTTCAGAAGCACTCGGCTTCCCTCCCGTAGGAAAGGAGGAAGGGAGATGTGACGAAGATGCGCCCAAAAGCCAAACGGAATCACCTGCGGTGGAAGACAAGGAACCCCAGTCTCATCCCGCTGAAGAGCCAGTCACACCGACGGCTGAGGAGGGGACAGCCGCTGATGCGGGCAGCGACGAATCTCCAGGGAAGTCCCCATCAAAAAAGAAAAAGAAGTTTCGCACTCCTTCCTTCCTGAAGAAGAGCAAAAAGAAGAGTGACTCCTAAAGGCCAAACACACTGCAGAAACACTGTCGTATTTTAAAATCCATTAACCACTAGAATGTACCAGATCGTACTGAGTGTTTTGTCTTCTTATGTAAATGAATGCAACAAGTAATCCAACCAGCCCCTCAAGTTATGGCTCGATTGTTTAAGGTTATAACCAGAAACTAATGTCCAGAAAGGTGCTAACCCTGTGTTTTCAGCAGCTACCACAGGTCTGATCCCCGATTTGTAATCAGATGTAAATGACCGCCACGTGGAAGGCATTGAACCACTGCTGCTCACTTAAAGCCCGCACTGCTTTACGAAGGAATAAAAAATAAGTTCACAATTAAAAATAAACCGCACGTTGCTCACCACAAGAAGTGTTCTTTTCCGATGTTCTGTTCCAAGTCACGAGTAAATTTCTTCCTAAATGCTGGCTTTGAGAGGGTGCTTTTGCGGTGGTGTGTGTTTTCCAGGGGGCTGCGTTCCTGAGCTGACGTGCTGACCTCGGCAAGCTTGTGATGACAGGTCGTGCTCCAGTGAAGCTTTGAGGCTTACCCCTCCCTCCCTCCCTCCCTCGTTCTCCCGGCTGTTGTGACACAGTGCAGGTGGTTTTCGCCTGGCTTTGTTTTAATAACTGGCACTTGAAATCATCTTTGTCTAGGACTGAGATAACTGGTGTGTTCTGCTCATGTTGTGTGTCCAAAGAGCCCAAATCTCCTTTTCTGGTGACTACAGAAACACCCCCTCCCTGAGAACAGTCGCAGGGCAAGGTGGCTGTTAGAAAAGGCTGGGAAGTAACAGCGGTCAGGGTCCTTCAGGCGCTTGCCAGCCGCGGGGTGAAGCAGGGGCAGTTGTGCTTCAGGCCTTAGCGTGGGGGTTTCACCCTCGTACAAATCCCCCGGGGCGCGTGGAATCTGTTGCGTATGAGCTCTAAACCCTGTTTGCGGCCTCTTCTGTTCCTTCCCACGATAAAAATGTAAATTCGTTACCCAGAGTATTTACCCTTTTTTATATTAATTGTTTTCACTTACAAACCTGGCGTTTCTCTGTTGTTGCCAGCAGCACAGCACAGCACCCCACGTCCCCTTCAGGGTGTATTTTCACAGTTTGCTCTAAACATTTGTTTAATATGTAGCATGGTAAAGAAAATAACTTTCACCACTGACTTCACTCTTCTCCAGGTACTGCCACGCTTCTGTCTCACTAATCCTAGGAGTAGTTTAAGATCAGGTAGGTAAAGCGTGCAGGTCCCCTCCCGGGACCGGCTGTGGTCAGCCCAGGCAGACGCGGGAAGGTCGGTAACCGGTTCTGGTTTAGCGGTAGTGCTTTGGGTGTCAGCAGCAGAAAGCCCACGGGCAGCCCGTGCGGGAGAGGGGAGCGCGTGGACTCGGTCCGTAACAAAGCGGAGTGTGGCTGTGACCTTTAGGGCAACACCAACCATTGCCCTGGTGAGGGGGGGGCTGCAAAGGCCTTATGGCAGGGAGAGGCGGGTCGGGCCTGCCTGGGCTGGGAGGTGGCAGCGAAAGGAGCTTCATGTGAGCGGAGGTGTGAGGTGGGTGGCGGGGGCGCGACACACCGGGTCACCTGCTATGGGGCAGGGGGGCGAAGGGCAGCGGGGGGGCGCGGGAGAGGCCCCCGAGCAGCGCTGGGTAGGCAGGACTGCATGGCACCAACGGCTTTCAGCTTGTACTTTAACCTTCTGCGTCCTCTGTGCACTAGGAAGCATACAGTACTCATTTTGCTAAATTGTGTTTAATTGCAGGGTCGTGACTAAATGACTGATTGCTCTGTGTTTCAGTTCTTTAATGGAGTCCCTCCATTGCTCTTGACCACATATGCAATGACTCTTAATTTCTTATTTTGTAGTTTGTTCTTTTAATTCTTTGTATTACAATATGAAATGTAGTCATGTACGGTATGGTTACACACCTCGGGGCAGAATAAAGTCCTGTATTTTTCTTTCTTGTATCGTTAAGTTCTACTCACAAATAAAACTCTTAAAAAAAAAATAAAATCTTTTCCTGATCTGCTTTCAAAAGTTACAGGTTTTTATTCTACAGCTGCAGCCTGTTCAATTTAATTAGCTCCACTTTCTTTTAATGAGTAATGTTTTGATTAATGATTGATTTAATATATTCTCAGAAAAGACTGTGACTGGCTCCTGCAGGGCTGAGCAGGAGCCCTGCCTGGGGGGAGTCAGCCCACCTGTCTGAACACGGGCCCTGCAATTAACGGCCTGGGCGGGTGCACAGTGGAACAGTTTATTTGTAATGCAAAAAAGAACAGTGGTTGGTTGTCAAAAAACATCACGCGGCACTGGCAATATAAAACACCTCTCAAAATTCAGTGGTCAGTTAAAAGCAGTCCCCCTGTGCGCAGTATCCGCCAGGCTGTGGCCACCTGCAGGGTGCTTCTTGTGCTTGGTTGGTGTGTTTTAAGGCGGTTGCTGCAGCTTCTGCAGCCCCACAGAGCGTTGGTGGGGATCTGGTGACAGTCATACAGAAACGCCCCGTGGAGTCACTCTGCCAGACAGCCCGGGCCCCTGGCAGAGGCCTCGGGTTTGTGCTGCTGAGGAAGGAGAGGAGCAGGGAAGAGCTCTGGGTGCAGGGCCGGGCGGTGCTGCCAGCCCGCGCTGGGGAGTGGGGACGGTGCTGGGCGCTCCTGCTGCAGCTCTGGTCATCTGGTGCTTTGCTCTGCGGGTTGGGCTGGCAGAGCCGGCCCCGCCAGCTGGGAGGCCGTGGTGCAGGTAACGGCTGTTGGAGGGGCTGGAAGCTGCTGCTGGTGCAAACGGTCACTGCGTCTCCCCTGCGGGAAGATGAAAAAAAACCTCCTCCTCTCTCCTCAGCAATTGGATGGCAAGAGGCAGGTCCTGCGGAGACAGCCTTGGAAGCTGGCGGTAGTTCTGTGGTTACCTGCTACTCCTCCTTTGGCTGCTGTTTTACACAACCGAGTAAAAGGAGGGGGATGAGGAACAGCGCTCCACAGGCAGTGAAGCAAACCTCTGCCCCTGCCAGCCAGTAAACTGCAAAGGAACCGAGATGGAGCTGGTCAGCGTGCTGGGCCGGGCAGCTCCTGTCCAAGCTGCTGCGCTCCAGCACTTACTGATGCAACTGGGGAACGCGGAACGACTCCACCATTCCCTGCGCACCCTTGCTGGCACACAAGCTCTCAAGAGCAGTGTTGGCATGTTAAAAGTGGTTATTTTAAATGGGGTGTTCTCATTCCTGCCCCTTTGGCAATGGGGAAGGTCCAGTTCAGGCCTTCAGCTATTTTACTGCCCCCAGCACCTCCTCCATGGCTGCTCCTGGCGCGGTCTGTGCTCGAGGGCATCTCACCATTGGTATATTGGGCTCCTTTTCTGAGACACTAGGAAAAGGGTTCGGGCTTTGCTAACCTTAACATTAGGTCTGAGTTCAGGCTCTGACTCACTGTGTGGCTGCTTCCCCTTACACTGTTCCCATACCCCCTTAATGGGGAACTGAACCCCGTCCTGGGGTACCCGTGCTCCTTAGGCACAGTCTAGGCTTGGCCACTAGGCCTGCGTGCTCCCCTCCCTGAGCTGCAGGGCAGCAGTAGAGTGTGGGCTCCTTAATCTACGTTACAGGTGCTCGTAATGCTGAGGAGTTCTGCATTGCACACGATGGCCTGTCCCTACGTAATTCATGTCATCTTGGGCTGCAGCTTCACCAGGGGAAGCAGTTACACAGCCCAGGAACCTCGGTGGTCCTGCTGTGCCTGCACAGCTACACCCAGGCTTGGTTAGGCTGCTGCTGTTGCTGGAATTTTGAGTCAGGCAACACCTGCTGCCTAGTTTATCTCTGCTGATATGAACTGCCTTTGGCCCACCCACAAAGGTTTCGCTAGTGCTGACCAGGACCCTGCACAGCTCTCAGGGGTCCCTGCTTCTGCTAAGACACCTTTCTGGCTTTGAAACCTGTCCCCCCTTCCCCTTTTCCTCCAGCCCGATCTGGGCCTTGGCAAAGGTGGGACCAAGCACTCACCCGTAGCTGACAGGATGGGTCCCAGGGCTCTGGCCAGGGCGCCCAGGCTCCTCAGGATCCCCATGACTCGTCCCTTCTGGCCGGCAGAGCCTGTGTGAGCAGAGAGACATTACTCCATGGGCAGGGAAAGTGTGCAGGGCCAGGCTCTGCAGGGGCTCTGGAGCCCTGTTCATCTGGGGCATTTTGCACCTGCATCTCCCCTTCCTTTCATTTCCTACTCACTGCCCAAGCTGCATTTATTGCCCCTGGAAAAACAGCAGGGCTTGCCCACAGCCAGCTTGTAGTGCCCCAGCAAAACCAACAAAAGCAGCTTTACATCGTAAGTAGAGTCTAGAGCCGTGGATCGCTGGCCGTACGGTAAGGAGGCAGCACACCAGGGACCGGGAAGGGCTCTTCTCGGCTCCACCCTCACTCCTCTGCGGGGTGTTACTGCTTCAGGGTCACATATGTACAACGGGGAGCAGCAGAGAGCTGTGACTCAGCATTTCTGCTTCCCTTGTTAATGCGTTTGGGAGGAAAGAGGCCTTCTGTAAAGCCAAGCAGCAGCTGAGTCCCTGGCCCAACACTCAAGACGCCAGGCGGACCTACGCCACAAGCGTTGCTGTTGATGCATCACTAGGCTTGAGGACAATTCTGTAGTGAAGCCAAGGCTACACAAAGGTCAGTTAAGTGGCTGAAAGCAGGAAAGACACTCACCATAGCCTGACACCACTGCCGACAAACACGGGATAACAATGGCTGCAGCTGGAAAAATCCACAAGAGAGACTGTCAGTGAACAGCAGAGCACTCAAAACACGAGAGCAATAGTGAGAAACACGTGGCCTAAACACGTTCCTACTGCAGAGAAATATGCAGAGCTCTGGGGCACTGTACCGACAAGGAATCAGCAGGTTTAATCCAGTTTGATAATAAAACGCCCCCTCAAAGCCAATCTGCACAAGGAGCCCAGAGCCATGAGCACTCCGAGCAGATGTTTCACATTAGCGTCTCTCATTCCTCAAGCCCACAGGAAAGGGGCGGATAGGTCAGATCTGCTAACTGGTAGCTTTCCAAATCGCTGCGGTTTTTGTCAGGTGGAGCAGGGAAAGTGATTCCCTGCTCAAGGAATCCCTGCTCGTCAAGGGGACGATGAGGTGGCTGTACACAGAATCACGCTGTCCCCGTGCATACGGCTTTACCGTACTCCTGGATGAAAGCAGCAGCTACATTTGTCTTGGGAAATAAGACGGTCAAGTCCAAGAAGAGGTTACAAAATTTTTGGACACAAAAGCCAAGAGCTGTTCGGCAATCACTGCCCTCTTACTGAAATAGGGGCCTTTTCTGCCAAGACGGAAGTGCTCTAAGCATACAAAGCAGAATCTTTTCTGGGAAGGAAAGGACACTTGGAGAGCAGGAACGATAGATACATCACCTTAACTGCAGGTGCCCTGCTCCTCAGGCAGAGGGAGGAACAGAAGGGAAAAAGGAGGTGCCTCCAGAGGCATTTCTAGTTGGCTTAACGGGGGAAGAGATGGGGCCTTCTGCCCAGCTACGGAGCCTAGGAAGACGAGGCTCTGAACTTAGAAGCACGGTTAGACAAGACGTGTACCTCCTCTCGCCCCTCCTCACCCAGGGGGTTTGCAAAAGCCAGTCAATCTGCAGACGAGGTGTAGATTTGAAACCTGCCAGACACACAGCAGTCGGCCCTAGACAAGCAAGCTCCTGAACAGATGCATTTGGTGGTTTACAGTTTACTCCTGAATCAAGCTGTAGCATGCAAAGAGCTACTTCTACTTTCGTAATTAGTCATATTTGAAGCTTCTTAACTAACAGCAGCATTGGGAATATCTGAAACCTCATTTCAGGTAGGCACTTCAGTAGATGAATCCAACTTCATTCATAACTGTTTCCCAGATAACAGCCTGGATCGGCAGTGTGGTATTTCTGTAAAACCACCTACCCCTATCAGAAACAAGAGGGGGAGTTTTGCTCCCGCCCTGAGCTAGCAGCCGGCAGCGCAAGGGAGCAGGGTGGCGTGCAGCCAGCGCAGCCCCGTGTCACAACGTTCAGCGCAATGCAGACGGACCCTCGCTCTCACTCAGCCTGAGTGCACGCTCCAGCCTTCAGCTTCAGAGCGTGCAGGTCTCTGCAGCACCCTGCCTAAGAAGTAACGTACAAAGACAGGCTGTCTCCCTTCTTTTCCTGAGTGGAGCTATTTAGTGAATGTTTTTGCTTCTAGGTCTGATAAGAGTGGAAAAAAAACCACCCTTGAGGGCTCCCCAGTGAGACAGGACAACAGGAGCACTGGGGACGCTTCCAAAGATCACCGTGGCAATTTCCGGTGACACAAACAGCATCAGGAAAAAAAAAAAAGAAAAAAGGACACTATTTCTTCCTTATTTCATAAACAGAAATGTTGACTTTCTGTTCCTTACAGTTTGAAACTAGAAGTGCATCTTTTCTAACGGGGTGAATAAATTTATGAAGGAAAATTATTTGTGTTAAGCGTTCAATGCATTGTGAATAGCTCACCAAAAGAGTACAGCAACAGTCCAACGCTCAGCATGGTCACATTAGCAGCCCATCCAATTAACAAGAAAGCTGGAATCAGCAACATAATAGCCTGCAAAATGAATGAGTCACACAGTTACATTTAAGCCCTGCTTGTCAAAGCCTGACTCTAGGTGTCCTGCCAGTTCTCTTCCGCTGATGGGACTACATTTAAGCGAGAAGCAGAAAGCCCTTTCTTCCCAAGGAGACATTTCAAATTCACCCGGACCGGACAGTCATGCGTCACTGCGACTGACTTTTCTGTTCCCTCTCACTGTCAGACGATTGCAGACCACACGTGGGCTGGAGTCAGCTGTAACGGAGGCTGCAGTTATCCCACCCCCATTTCCCACAACTGAGGGAAAATGGATTGTTGCAGCGTTCTCTCTCACACGATCTACTTGGTTTTGGTGTTTTTTCCTCTTGTTCTGTGTTGAACTAGACAGAAATCTAGCTCTAATTCTACATCCTGAGCTGGCACAAGAGAGCAAAAAGCTTGTGTGCAACAGGACTACAGCTCCTCTGCTGCTTCTCAGCAGTATTGACTGATTTTAAGGGCGACATCAAACCCTCCTGAGCTTTCTGGGTTGATACTTCTGGAGCCAAGAAGAAAAAAAAAAAGGGGGGGGGGACATTTGAAATTCAAACCCAAAAGGAAAAAAAAAGCATTCTTCTCCTCCAAAAGCCTGGACTTCAGCTCCCCTCTCATCTCACCGACGGGAGACATCTCCCTCTTTTTCAGCTTTCGCAGAGAAGACAGATCAGTTAAGATCTGCTGCAGGCTCCACAAGCGAGGGTATTGACTCCCACCAAATGTCTCATTTTGAAGACTCAGTTATAAATGAGCTGCTGTAATTGCCGTGCTGAGACACGCCACGTTTGCCATATGATCCAGATTCACAAACAAATTGCCAGAGTAACTTCGGCAAAAGGGGGAACTCCCACAAAAGCCACTCAAGGCACGAACACCCACAGAGAGCGTGCCCCGGGGCCAGCGGGATTCTGCACAGTGCACATGGGTGCTTCTGCGAAGCCACCGGCCCAGACCAACTAAATGAAGTGAGTATTTCAAGGTAACTACACTTCTCAGTGCAGGGAGAGGAAGGAGCATAAAAATTAGTGGGGCAAACCACAGTTTGCTTAAACTGCAGTTCAGTGACAGCAAACACAGCAGGCTGGCAGAGCACGCAGAGGAAGCTGAAGATAAAGCGGCACTAACCCAGCAGTGTGAGTTTTTGTTCCCAGTGGAACGCTTCCTATGTGACACAACAAGCGTGCCATTAACTTCTGGCTGCCAGGGAGCAGGGTGGAGATGGTTTCACCAGCAGAAATAACTTTAAGCTGAGTCAATTCACTGAAATGCAGTGCAGTTTGGTAATCTTTTTTACCCTGCCGCTGCTGAAATCACACTGGCCTCAAAATAATGTATAATAAATTGATGGAGGCTTTAACAGTCCAAGCACACCTATTACCAAGCAGCCAACAACAGTAAAGAAATGCTCAAAACTGGCTTTGTTTAGTTCCACAAACAAATGTAAATGACAGAACATATCTACTTGTCCCACAGCTGTATAAGCTGCAGGGAACTGTTCCCTGGTATAGCAGCAGCAGCATCTCTATGAAGAGAGGCAAGCAGAGCACAGAAATGCACATTTTTGTCAGTGAAACTTCTGTCTGAACATTGGTACGTGCTATTCTTATGTGTAATACCAGTGCTCACAAATCAGGAAGAATTTATTTCCCTCTGCCCACCTGTGAAATATAGACTAGGGAAAGCCTGCCAGGCACAGGGATGGCCAGACTGATGAAGTCCCTGAAAATAACTTGCCAGAAAGAGAGTCCGAGATCAGCTCTGAAGCACCTTTAGTAGTTTTCATGTCTGCACTGCAAGAGAAATCGCTGAAACAGAGCATAATCTTCACAGCATCAGACAGACACTCTGTTCTTATTCCCTACTGCCGTTATAGATGAAGAACTCAAAGTTTCAATAATATTGTAACATGTGGCAAGAAATGGCTCTAACGATCCAAAGTTTAGTTACACTGGTAAATGCCCAACAACAAGGGTCTTTAGAAATCATTTAGCTGGACTAATAAGACAGACATTTCTTTTAATGTGACAAGTACAGATACAACCTCCAACTACCTTCCATTGCCCTTTAGAGTGAAAATTAACATATCAGATTGGGGGGGGGGAATATTTTCTTTTTACCTTTTTTACAACTCTGATTTCATTTCCTGGCTTGATTCGGCGAGCATAGCCTCCCTGGATCACAGCCATTGTTATTCCAATAAAGAAAAACATCTTGCCCTGCTGCATGCTAGAAGGGAGGGAAAACCACAGATTATGGAGTCACGCACAGAGCATTCCAGCCTGGGATTGACAGGTCCAGTGTAGACCCCTTCCTGAACATGACAGAGAATGTGCTCTTTGATGCTTGCACGAGCAGTGCAACCTTCTTAATACGCTGACATTAGTTTCCATTGCAGGCAGACAGCAAGAAGATAAACCTCTGAGGTCTTACGTAGAGATGGAATGGCTGCTGGAAAATGCCAGTCATCTCTAGACTGCTAGGATGTAACTTAGTTGTTTCTAGGGCGGCCCACAAAGAGTTAACACGTTAATTACCATGTGCCATGGAAGTCTGCACCATATGCACAGAATTTGTTGGTTTCCAAGGAACAAGGGCTTTGCTCTCTCACAAACCCTGCCACCGTTCACACCGAGTTTGATTAAGGTCACCGAGGCACAACACGAGCGCTGGCATGGTGGTGGTCATGTCTTGCACCAGGAAGCTTGCAACATCACTTCCTCCACCCTTAGATAAAAAAAAAAATCCCTTTCACCTCTCTCACCTACTAAACCATGTGGATATTCTCAACTAAAAGTTCTCGCCTCCATAACAAGCTTGTCTGTCACACAGCCTGTACTGTTGGCATAAAGTTGTGTCCCTCACTACGTGGCTATCCTGAAAGGACTGTGCAGAGGCAAGCTTCGTGCACTAGAACACCTTTCCCTGACACACACGCATTAGTTAAGCCACAAACTGTAATGAAAGACAGGCAGGGAAAGATGAGACAAACCCCTGAGAATTACTCAAAGGGAAGGACACGCATAATGAATCAAGCTGCAAGATCATGTTCTTGGCTGGAAATCTTCCTATGAGCTGGCAGGAAAAGTATTTCAAGCTGAGCTGCTTTAGCGGATTCTGTTCTCTTTCTTCTCTAGCGTTTGACAAAAGGAAATCAAACTCTGTGATGTAATGACTGTACATCGTATGCGATGCAGAACTCTGACAAGCAAATACAGTCACATAGCTATCCCTCTATCCTTTGCCCTTTTGAGCTTCAAGATTTGTCCCCATACTGAAGACCTCTTCTGGGCTAGAAAAGAAAATGATTTATTATAATCATACAACTATCCAGCTATACATATTTCAGGAGCTTTAATTTAATCTTCTGTATTGATTTTTGTTTAGTTATTAGAAGCTGTAGATTCAACGAGTATTTCCTTTCATGATAAACAGCACGTCTGTATTTTCACAAATCTCATAAAGCCTCTCTTGAAAATAAATTAAGAGACCTTAAATCAAGATTTTGGAAAATATCCTAGACAAAATATAAAAACATTTGCCTTCTAAGTGTGCTATACCTGCTGAACTGGAATCTCTGGTGAGTGAGAAAACTCAGTGTATACTCCAAGCCAGAAAACAGGAAGAGGTACAGGAAATAAACGAGGCCCAAGATTTTGAGATTCTGAAGATCTAAACAAACAAAAAACAAACAAACACACACCAGGAAAAAAAAAAAAAGAGAGAGAAATAAGGTTGTGTTTTTCAAGCATAGCTTAAGACTATAACAACAGTAGTAGAGCAACATTTATCATCTGTACGGGGGAAAGTTCTCATCTCTGATACTCATTTCAAGCATCCGTACAAGATATGCCACAGAATGACTTCCGCCCACTGCCTCCCTTCTTGTGAGGGGAGGAGAGCCGAAGACTAATCTCTGTCTGGGTCACCCTGGTCCCACTCACCCAGTGCAGCCCCTTTGCCTCACACTGACACCCCCACCTAAACTGGGATTTAATTCTTTATTTTTAATCAATACCTGCATTCCACCTAACACCTTGATGCCACTCTCTGGATGATACTGGCTGAAGCACAGCATCCCTTTTCCTAAGCTACAAATGGTCTGTGACAGATTACCTTACTTGTTTTTCTGCCAGTGAAGGGGTTTAACAGGTTTTCTCTAAAGTGGTAAATATTACTCTATTCCTGATGCAGCAGCAAGGAGGACTGAATACGAAGTTGGCCTACCTGGCAAACGCTGACTTATTTTCTATGGCTTAAATAATTTCTTATGGAGAAATGGCCAGCTCAAATCCTACATCTCCAAGTCCTCAACTGAGAAATAAAATTCCAGTCTGAAGTTTCCTGGTTCACAGCTTGGATAAGCAAGCTCACATCTCCTTTACTCATGCTTTGATCTACGTTTTAAAGTCACTTCACTTACTGCAGCCCATCCCATGCTGCAGCCAGTGCCTGAAGAAAAAGTAAGTAGCAAGTCAGAAATCTTCAAAACACTAATCTGCAAACCCTTCTTTTGGGGATAACAGGAGCAGCACCCAGGGAAACTTGGAATCCCTGTTCATAAGTTAGTAAGGCGGGTCTTAAATGACTGAACAGAGTGCTGCTTCTGAAATGGTTTGAGTAAAGTTTTCACTTAGAAACCACCAGCATGTACAAAACCCCATACAGTGTTAATATAAAAAGCCAGCTAACACTTACTCTCCTCTGAAGGGGATTCCTTTCCTCGGGTGACTGCGGAGAACTGAAATAAAGCCAAAGGACTGAGCAAGTCAACTGCTGCTTGAAATCCAGATGTCACAGAAGAGACCTGATCAGAGAGAGAGAGATGTTTATTTTAAACCCTGATGTAATAGCTACTGCAAGGAACTGACAGTAAGAGTCAAATGTGCTTCTACACATACACAAATTATCTGAGATGAAACAGGGCAACTGGCATTGGGGTTTGAGTGATGCCCAATAACATCCCAGACTTCTGATCACAGAACTGGCTCCAGCACTGTAACTAGAAGGTAGAGCACTGATAGCAGCTTTCACTGAAAAAAACCCAGAAAACTGATTCTTCCCTGAGTTCTTAAAACGCAGAAGAGGCTCGTTCTCCACTGCTTATTGCATTATCCCTCATGCCCAATGAACATGTCTGGCAAAATAACGGCACATCTGCCTGCAAGCTCATGAGAAGCTGGGGATTTGCTTGTGTGCTACAGCTCTGAGAACAGTAGGTGTAGCACATCAAACCATCTGCTTGGTACTGGTTGTTCTTTTAGCCAGCCAGTGACACCTCCTGGGGAAGAAAAGAAGAATTGTATTTTTAGGGAGATTTCTAGAGACATTCTGCCCAGCCACATTGTGTGGTTTTTTGAAGAGGAAGATTTATTTTGTAGCACTTCTGGTCCTTGTACTCCATACATCTCAACCTAACTGTGCATCTAGTGGCATTCTCCCTGCTCCTTATCAACAGGAGCTTAGGAGATGCTTATTCATTTATCTATAGGGGATTTGATTTTCTAATTTATTTTTTATTCTAAGATATAAAAAAACAAAGAAAATACTACAGAAACAAATGTCTAAATTCTTAAGCAAGCAATTCCTTTTAAAGCAGGAGAATTTAGACTGTCACTTTACATGACAGTCACATGAAGAGATAAGACAGACTCAGGAATCCTGAATAATCACACTTAGTATTTCACATCTTCAAAGCACTGCACAGACTTTATCTGGTGAGCTTCCTTCTCTTCCCAGATAGGGAGAGAGGGAGCTATTACCCCCTTGAGGGCAGAGATTAAAGGTCAAATCATCAGTGGAACTCAATCTCAGTGCACGACCTGAGGACTCATGGACTGGATTTAATAAGCTATAAACAAATCAACCTTCAATACGGTATTAACATTACTATTTTGATAGTCAGAGCATCTGAGTACCCGACAGTGAGCTCTGGAGCCCATTAGTTTCACAACAACCAGTTCAATACACCAGGCTGGTTATGTGTAAAGCCATAAAGCTGCTGATCCACATGGAACAACCTGGGATATTTATTTCCCCTTCCACTGCATGTATTGCAGAGAGTAAACAGACACTCCCAAGAAGTTTCCTCATGCTTTTAAAAGGTCTGTAAGAGGATTTCCTGAAGCTGGCTTGCAGCAATCCTCAGTTCCTGCATTTGCTGGCATGATGGTGTTTGTACTAGAGCACTGAGAATCTGGTAACAAGCAACTCTCTTCAAGCATGTTTGCCTGTAATAAAAGGCCCGTAGTTTGTGTACCTGTTTTGAATTATCGACATCAGACAGCGTGCCAAGATGTTATGTACTACCAAGGCTGACTTTAGTTCCGTCTTGAAGATATACATTACATATGTATATGTTTTAAATCTTAAGTGTTTTATGAAATATGTACATAAATACTAGATTATTTTTTAATATATGTGTGGGTATGTGTGCGCACATATAAATTTATTTTACTTTCTCTTATCTTTGCCCTAGAAGCAGTGGTCTAGAAGTGACTTCATCTACTGATTGATAAGGAAAACATTGTTTTAGAAGTGACAAGAGTTCCACCACCCCCAAATAACAAAGTATACACTGCCAGTTTCCGTCAATGTCACCAGCTGCATGGAATCATAGAATGGTTTGGGTTCAAAGGAACCTTCAAGATCATCTAGTTCCAACCCGCCTGCCATGGGCAGGGACACCCTACACTAGACCAGGGTGCCCAAAGCCCCATCCAACCTGGCCCTGAACACTGCCAGGGATCCAGGGGCCTCCACAGCTTCTCTGGGCACCCTGTGCCAGGGCCTCACCACCCTCACAGGGAAGAATTTCTTCCTAATGTCCAATCTAAATCTCCTTTCTTTTAGTTTAAACCCATTCCCCCTTGTCCTATCCCTACACGAGGCCCCCTTCAAGTACTGGAAGGCCGCAATTAGGTCTCCTCAGAGCCTTCTCTTCTCCAGGCTGAACAAGCCCAATTCCCTCAGCCTGTCCTCGTAGGAGAGGTGCTCCAGCCCTCTGATCAAATCTGTGGCCCTCCTCTGGATTCACTCCAGCAGCTCCGTGTCTTTCCTGTACTGGGGACCCCAGAGCTGGATGGAGTACTCTGGTGGGGTCTCACAAGAGCGGAGCAGAGGGGCAGAATCCCCTCCCTCGCCCTGCTGGCCACCCTGTTTTTGACGCAGCCCAGGACACAGTTGGCTTTCTGGGCTGCCAGTGCACACTGCCGGCTCATGGTGAGCTTCTCATCCACCAGCACCCCCAAGTTTAGATTCTTCACAGGTTCAAAATCTGCAACATCTAACGTATTTAATTTCAATGCTTGTGATTTATTACTCCAAAATTACTCAATTTTACTTCATGATCACCCCAAAGGTCACCTTCAACAGTAGCTATTTTTCACAATGTCTTTGTTTACTGTTTTCTCCAATGCAGAGAGACTAAGTACCGTGTTTTGAAGGCACAGCCAGCCCAAATCAGGAATGCAGCCTGGGCCTTCCAAGCTCCAGCCTTACCCTTCAAACCAGACACTATTTAGTATGCGTAGAGCAAAAGCCTTGTTTTTCCAGAAGTCTGCTAGTGATGCTGCATAGCCCTACACATAGTTCTTATATTAATTAACTGAACACAAGAAAAAAAAGACCCTCCGTCCAGCTTGGCAGCCTTGCCCGTGACTAGCTTAGCTATAACTCGGCTAAATTAACTTAAAAGCTCTTAAAGGGGACAGGTTCTACTACTAGAGACCTCTCTATTCCTCCCTTCTCCCGAGCAGGTCACAGCAGGAGCTGTTTTGGCCACCTCACATAAAGCCAGCATCTCTTGACAGGTAGAGTTCTCTGGTCACTCTTCACCTGATAAACTTATGGAACAGTTGAGAAAAGGGGAAGTAGAATAGCAAAAATTCTGTTCTCTTTGAACGAAAACTCATCCTTGCTCCCCCTGTCTCACTTCACCTTCCCCTTTCTACAAGTTAATTCCAACATGAATGAATATGAAATACTTGCTCCTCTCTCCGGTGGAAAGAAGACTGATAAGAGCAACAGGAGTGTGCTAAGAACACAGCATATTTCCAGGAAACAGATGTCTGATCCCACTGGCACATGATACTACCAGTTATCATTATCATTTCCTGTGTTTTTACAGTTTGGTCCTTCCAACACACGCACTCCTGTACTCTGGGAGCACCTGCTCCAGCTCAGCCCAGCCAAGCTCCAGAAAGGCAGCCAACATACCTGCCTTTCCTCCATCATCCATGAGCCAAGAAAATTGCTCCCCTCCCACTCAGAAATTGAGAGGAATTACCCAAGAAAAAAGCAAAACAGCCTGATAAGTGAAACTACAAATACCCTAGAACACCTAAATCACTTGGGGTTGCTGCCAGATACAAGCTGAGACAGCACAAAAGCACTAACTCTGCTACTGATCACAAGAAGCTCCAACGCCAGACAAACCACACTCTCATCAGCAAACACCCCATGCATTTTGCATGACTGGGACCTGATCCTGAGAGGCACCTCATGCAATACCCACCGCTGCACAGAGACAGAGCCCCCAAAAGCAGGGACAGAGCACACACCATCTTATCAAAATACAGTCATGTTGGCTAACACAGACTAGGTTATCAGAAGAACTCTCAAGAGGATAATAAAAGACAGAGGGAGGTATTTAGTCATCATACAGTCCTAGAAGATGCTGACGCCATACATCCCTCTGCAGCAATGTGGAATTCTTTATAGAATATAGATTCACTCTACAGCACTTCCCTGCATCAACATGTCACCACCACCCCAGAGTGCACGGCTCTAACCAAGAGCAGGATTTTATCCGAAACATTTAGAAACAGCCAGATAGGAAAGGGGAACAAATGACACATGGAAGAACTGTTAGAAAAAATAATACATAGCTGCAGTGCTTGGAAAGATAACATGAGCAACCAATTTCATGTGAGAGACAACCTGCTGGGAAATGCTCAGGGAAAACCTAAAGTTTGGCCCCGGCAGGAGCATTTCAGACAAAAGTTTCCTCAACAACTATCAGTGTCAAACGGGTCTGGCTATCCAGAGACCAAGCACGCTTCAGTGGCTGAGCACTGATTAGAAACAAGGGACTATATGAAAGATCCAGTCCGGCTGAAAGCCTCAAATCGAGTGCTTCACCCAGATACCTAGGGCTGAATTCTGTCTCTCCCACACTAGCAAAGGAGACTGCTCCGAGAGGCTTTTAATCAGATCTATCTTGGACTGATCACACAATATTAAATCATAGTGTTATTACACGTTTGGCCCCACAAATCCAGTCACTGAATTTTAGCACATGTAGGTGTTTTGTGTCTGTGGAAGGGAGCACAGCTCAGAGGTAACAGTCATGTGCTACCTGAGCGTTCAAAATGATCAAGCAAAGACAAGACAATAGTTAAGAAAATTCCTAACAGATCCTGGCAAAATGAATGGAATTCCAGTCTCTGATGCATTTACTTTTATGATTAACTGGAATTCAGCCCCAGGGAGTCATTGTGATCATAGTTTAAAATCCACCCTCTTCCTCCTAGACTCCCATTAGTTTTTGAGAAATTTAAAGCTAACACACCCAAACCAGCAATTAAGCAGACATGTTAACTATAAAGAATTTCTCATATTACACTGGGCTAGGAGGTGGGAACATCATGCAACCACTTTGACACCAGCTTGAATAATAATATTAAATCCTAGTCCCAGGAATGAGCTAAATTCCTGAGATACTGGCTCAGCCCCTTCTTCACTGTTTCCAGTATTTCAACAGTTCTCAAACCCTGCTTTTGAAAGAAACACAGATCTTCAGACTGATAGTCCGTTTACCCGTTTTTCTTTGGGAAGTGTCTCCGGAAGTAGGAAGAAGATGAAAATTAAATCAGCCACCGCAAACGTGAGTGCTAATAACGCTGAATGAAGATAGAAGATTTCTCCTTTCTCTGGCTCCATGGCTAGGTAAGCTCCGATCATGGGACCCAGGGTAAAACCAAGGGAGAAAGCAACACCAATCATTGCCTGCAGTGAAACAATGAACACAATAGTGTAGTTTTAGACACCAGTTTGTTCGGATAGCTCAATTCTAAAACACTTTGGTTTTTTCTGGTATTTACCTTAAAGAAACGCAACCAGATGCAAAATGTAACCATCATGAGGATGCAGGGAGTACACAAGAATGACAGCTAAGTGTGAAAAAACTGTTATTTCCAAATAATTGATTTTATTTTCTGTCTAGTCAGGAAAGCGTCAGTAACAAATTGCAACATGGTTATGAGTAGAAGGAAGCTGGGAAGGGAAATGATGATTCTCACCTCAGGGGCTGCTCAGCCAGCAGATCCTTCAGCCACAGGATAAACTTCTGCAGTGTAAAACTAGAGAAGGGAGGACAGCACCATGGTAGGAATTCTTAATGATGTCTATAGCTTCTAAAATGTTTTGGCAATTTCTGTATTTAGGAATTTGTCTCATAGAGCAAAGAGGCTGAGCGGCTTCCCAGAACAACCTGCATTTAGTGCAAATACTAAAGAACTCACTACGAAACCAGCACAGAGGTAGAATCTGTACACACCGATGAGATGGGAGTTTAAAAGAGCACTGATTTGAGTCAGCCTCAGTGAGATTGCTTAAGAATACAACAGTGCAGGATCTGGCACATTTTCTTTAAGAGACATTCAGAGGTGTCTACTGGCATATGCAGGACCCAAACGTGTCATTCAGGACACGATCCTCCTGCTTTCCTGAGTCTATTTAACTATAGTACTAAACTAAACAAGGCCAGGGCACACTCGGGTGTCATCTCACAGTCTCCACTGCTGTTTCAGAGATTGCACTCTCCCAGGCAACGTCCCATTACAATTTTGGGATAGCATCAGTCAGATGCTATCCACTTCCCTGAAAGCAGAATGAACATGCCTACTCTGCTCTGAAAAATAAGAGCATAGCCATATAGATGTGAGCCACGCTGTACTGACTTGCTCTCAGGCTCTAAAAATAGGCCTTGATCCATTTTATTTACTAGTGCTGTATGGCTATCCCTCTCCATAAATAAAAATGTACTTTGGCTCACCAGGACTATAATAAATTGATTGGAAAATTCATAAAATCATAGAATGGTTTGGGTTGAAAGGGACCTCAAAGACCATCTAGTTCCAACCCCCTGCCATGGGCAGGGACACCCTCCACTAGACCAGGTTGCCCAAAGCCCCATCCAACCTGGCCTTGAACACTGCCAGGGATGAGGTCTCCACAGCTTCTCTGGGCACCCTGTGCCAGGGCCTCACCCCCCTAATAGTAAAGAATTTCTTTCTAATGTCCAATCTAAATCTCCCTTCTTTTAGTTTAAACCCATTACCCCTTGTTCTATCACTTTCTGTCCTAGTAAACAGCCCCTCTCCGTCTTTCCTGTAGGCCCTCTTTAGGAAGGCGGCAAGTAGGTCTCCATGGAGCCTTCAGGCTCTCTTCATACAGCTTTCCCCTCCCAAGAAGAAGCTGTCCCACATAGTGGCCTATAACAATCTGCTAAGAGAAGTTTGGGCCCCCAAGGTTTTTATAAGATCTAACTGGTAATTCACAGGCAAAGTACAGCCTGCAGGGTGTTTCTGCATCTGCTCCACTGCCTTCTGGAAGGGGACAAGGCAGCTGTTCATATTACTTTCTGCTCAGTCAGCCAAATGCCACATCCTTTACCCGCTGAGCTCAGATCCTGAAGCCAGCGCAGCATCCAAGGAAGTCTGCTGTGCTGTGCTGCTGCATTTCCACAGTTTAGGATGGTGAGAAAAATGGGTTGTCCTATAACTGGCTTCCAGCTACCAAAATTGGGCCAAGACTTTTCAGTTTTTCAGTTATTATAATGAGGATCACAGTTATCAGCAGGAGTAACAGTTACAACACACAAGTAGTTTTCCCACCTCTAGGGCATCTGCCTTTCACTTGCAGGTAAAAGTCATTGACAAGAAAAGCCTGACAGCTCACCAGCAAAATGATCTTACATCTTTTCAGGAACAAGGTAGTATAAAAAATCATGTTTTCACTTGATCAATGAATACACACCTGAGGAAACCATTCTGAGCACCTGAAATCAAAGTTACCCAGCAAACCCAAGCATATACCCCACATGTGCAACTCACCATGCCTTTGCTCCGTGCTTTTGGAGAGTGCAAGTCAGCAATTACAGCTGTGGAGAGGCTGACATTCCCTTTGCTTATTCCACCTACAATCCTGGAGAGAAGAAAAATGCCAAAAGTCCTAGAGGCAGCCCATAGTGCGTACGATGTTATCAAACCGATCTGCAGAAACAAGAAAGAGTTCTTAATAAAGCAGAGCAAAGTTGATATAATTTCTGCATATTTCCTAGCTAAACATTTATTTTCAACAGCTGCTCCAAAACCCATGTAACAGAAATGTCTAAATATACTCATACTGCACTATTTCCTGAACAGTGATATAAAGAAGTAGAAACAAATCCATAAATGTGAGATTACTGGTAAAATGAAGAGAGCGAAGAAAGTTCAAAGGGAGCTATATCAATCCTGGGCACAAAAGCACTTTTGTATATCCTGCTCTACTTGTTTCCAACTTCAAGAGAATTCTGATTTCAAAATAAGAATTCAGAGTTCTAGCCCTTAAATTTCATAATCAATCACAAGCATGTTTATTTAGTTCATTCTTCACAAGCCTACAGGATAGGGGGATTGTGTATCATTTGCTGCAAGTTCCTCCATGTATGTACGCACTTGCTCTGCACTGCTTCTGTAACTAGAACCTCGTACCAGCAACAGAGAAAACGGTTTGGAGAATGTTTACAAGAAATACATCTTACACTGCTATATAGCACTGCCTAAGTGACAATCCCCAGGCTCTGTGAAATAGGTCATGAAGTGATCAGTCCTCCTTAGTCACTCGGGGAACTAAAACATACAGGGATTAAATCTAACATTCATAAACCGAGCATCTGAAGTCATAGTCCTGTACACAGGGGAAAGGGATTCTGGAAAATCCCAGACTGGTATGTTGGTGCCTTCTATGTACAATTCTCCGTCTGGGAAGCTCAGCTTAAGCACTCGCATCTGGAAGTGTGGCCAAGTGACTTGGCAAGAAGCAGTCAACAAACAACAGACCTAGAATGTTCAATTTCCCAATCCTTTTTGCTAACCACAAGACCATAGTGCTTTCAACTGGATATTGAGACGGCATGAGTAACATCACTATGAGGCACATACCACTGTCATCAAGATGACAGGCCTTCTGCCCAAGCAGTCTGACACAGCACCGGTGAGGGGAGAAGAGAAAAACTGTAGGATGGAAAAAATTGAGCCAATCAGACCTAAAAAAAAAAACCAAAAAAACGTATATTGTTAAACTTGCTGCCCTCATCTTAAATATAGAGACAGCCAACCTGTTCCAGACCTGTCACTCCATTATGTCCTTTAAAAGTAAATAATTAAATGTAAAACAACAGCTATAGAGAACAGCTTTATCTCTGAAACTAAGCCACCCTCCAAACAACAATCTTGCATTGTTATTTAACTGAGGCAGCAAATACAAACAGACCAGATACACAAACAGACCAGAGTAACAGGCATAAACTGGATGATTCACTGGTTATTTCACTGGTGAGAACGGGTTTAAAACTCACTGGTTATAATGGAATGCTGATTCTCCAGTGCTTCCCCAGTTGACTACATACATCTTCTGTTCTTAAAGCAAAGATGGTGCAGTCTTCACTAGTCACAGTTCTTTTAAGACTTTTTTGACTGTTTGAATCTGGTTCTGTCACACTTAATTAGCTTTTCTATCCTTCTTTCCATGGTAAGAAGGAAATAAGCACTGCTGTTAGTGAGGCACCCTAAGAGGTAGGAGTGATTCCAACAGACTCCAAGAGTCTTTTGAAATCTGCCTCTACCTTCTGTGATCTTTAATTCTTCTTTTCTCTTGCCATTTCTGGCTTCACACAGTTATTAATTTGAACTACACTCTGAACAAACAGGCAAAAAAAAATGCCTTGTTGTCACAGTTTTTCTCTGAAGGAAAAACTGGGTTATGTCTCGGATCATTCAGCTGTCAAAGCTTTAAAAGCCAGAGGAGAAACCAGAAGTTCTGCTCCCATCAACTTTGAGGGAGGCAGAATATTGATACTGAACACCCAGGCGAGAACAGCTGCTTGTGATAGCTCAAAAGCTCAAAAAAATGCATAAAAAAATCTTACATAGATTGGTACACTGGCAGTTTGTTAATTACAGACAAGTTTTCTTCCTTGTATTTCTAGCACTGTAGAAGTACCCAGATGTGCCAAACTCTTCCCAGCCAGGGAGCAGCAAGAACTGGGCTGTTCCACATGGGAAAATGAGCCAGGAGCTGAGTGTGACCACAGCACTGGCGGTACCTTCACCAACCAGGGTGCAGTCTGGATGGGTTGTGCAGAGCAGTGTTGTAGCAGGGTCTATGGCAGTCCCAGCCAAGGCCAGGTTATACATCAGGTCCATCCAGGGAGTCCAGTCAAAACCAACAGGAGACACGGTTAGAGAAAGGAGTGGAAGCAAGATTATCAAGACTATGATGTAGGTTCATTCAGGAGATAAAGACACCTGCAATGTAAGTGCAAGGTCCATCCAAGAGAGCGGGCCAGAGACAGCCATGGAGACAAGGCTACACTTTTAGCTCAGGCAAGGCCCAGGCTGAAATAGAGCTTCTGAATCACTGGGCATGAAGTGTGTGGGTGAAAGCTGGTCACTGCAACTATTGGTGCCCTCAGGACCTTGACAAGGGCAGGGAAGGTTTCTGCTCTGAAGAGGTCGAAGTCTAAGCAAAGATGAAAGAGAGCAGACTATATCCTGCACTGGGAGAACCTTTCTCCTATAACCATTTAAGGTACAATCAGACAAGATGGATTGAGACAGGAGCTGACTACACCCAAGATAGCTTGTCCACCTTTCTCCGCTTCTGCAGCCTTGGTCAACGTTCCAGTGAGCTAACTCAACTAAAACTGCCAGAAAACTAATCTAGAAAAAAAGAAAAGGGGGGAGGGGGGGAAGTTTTCTGCTGGTTTAGCGAATTAGATAGCTCATTAAGAAAAGCTGTCATCAAATCCAGCAGAAGAGATGAAGTGAAATGTGAGATACAAGGTTAATTCAGCCACCTTGTATGCACCCTCACTGCCTCCGGCTGCCAGGTAATTAGTGAACATTCCCATCACTACTCAACACTGCTTCTAAATACTCTTCTCTCAATACTCTTCTCCTAGAAAGAAAACAGCAAGGGATGCCAGCTTCTTTTCTGAGACAGTGTCTGTTATTTGATGTTCCCAGTTAGATGCTTTATTTTCTTCTGGAAGGAGCTTGGAGATTCATCCTTCCCCTTGAAAGCAACTGAGCCAAGTCAAGGGAGACAGCACTGCCAATAGTACTGGACACAGCAGGTAAAAGGAAAGGCAAGTTCAACATGACTGTGAGCTCCCAGCCCCTTGTTTAAACACAGTCTGAGATAGAAGGAACAAGGAGGCATGCTGGCAGGCCTTAGAAGAGACAGAAAGCAGTTCCTGAGGTATTAAAGAAAAGTGTTTCCTACCATTCAAAGCCAGTAATCTGACCGAAAATGAGCACAGAAACACCACCACCCCTGCAAGGACACCGTGGGAAAGAGGAAAATTGTTTATAAACATTCTAATGTCTGTTAAACCTAAAAAACCTACTTTAAATAGTAACAGTACATTCATACTTACATTCTTAGAAAGTTTTGCTTTATTTTTTCTCGTTTAAAAGCTGTTTGCTTATCTTGAGGGAGGCCCCAGCTCACTAAAAGGAGAGCGTCTAGACATTTCCAATTAAAATTAACCCAGACACCCTCACATCTTCATACTCTGAAATCCCGGTTTCCTCACAACTCTGTAGATCATGAGGAGCCAAAAGGGTTTCTGATGTGTAACTTGACATATATGCTGCTGGATTTCCTGCACTACTCCTGGTGGAGCTCACTCATACTAGTGTCCTAGTGACAGCAAATGCTTCTGGACCCTGCAAGTCAGCAGCTCTCCTGCTTTTAATAGCACTAATGAGATTTAGAAGCAATGCAGCACTATAGCTGCCCAGCAGGGAGGTGAGATTTGAAGTCACAAGCTTCTAATTCCAGTGTTTCCTACTGACTGATCTCCGATCACATGCAGATCGATGGCTAAGGGAAAGTAATTTCTGTGATTGTGCAGGGTCTAGCACAGCAGGCTCCTGACTCCCAGCTGGCAGTCGGACAATAAGGAACAGCAGGCCTGTATTTCTGTAGCAATCTTTAGAGCAAATTGGGCAAGATCATAGGATAACTCACGTTAAAAGGGACCTCTGGAGGTCACCTACTCCAACGGCCTACTCATAGGGTCAGCTATGAGGTCAGATCAGATTGTTCAGGATTTCATCCAGTTAGGCTTTGACAGCCTCTAAGGATGGAAACTACAAAACCTGTTCCACTGGCCATCCTCACTGTGAAAAAATTCCCCCCCATTTACAGTCTGAACCTCCCCTGCTTCTACATATGCCTGTTGCCTCTCCGCACACCACAGTGAAGCACTTCACCATCTTCTCAATAACTTCTCCATAGGTATTGGAAGGCTGCTAACAGTTCTAGGCTGAACAAGCCCAAGCTCCCCAGACTCTCTGTCTTCCTGGCCCTCTGCTGAACTCACTGCAGTTTATGGATGTCTTTCTTATACCAGAGCGCTAAAACTGGATGCAATGCTCTAGATGTGGTCTAACAAGTGCTGAGCAGAGGGGGACAATCGCTTCCTTTAATCTACTGCCTCCGCTTCTGTTTATACAGTCCAGGTGCTATTTACATTCTTGCTGCCAGGGCTCGCTCAGGCTCAGCTTGCTGCTCACCAGGACCCCCAGGGTCTTTACAGCAGAGCCACTCCCCACCAGCCAGTATCGTTGCAAGGGACCACTCCTTCCCAGGGGCAGGACTTTGCATTTGTCCTTGCTGAATTTTATAAGGTTCCTGTTGGACCATTCTTCCTGCCTGTCTAGGTGCCTCCAAATGACAGAGATGGTGCTGTCCAACTCTTCGTTGCTATCAGTGCAATGAAAACAAAAATAATTTACACCCTACTGTAAGAGACATTTTCTGTATTATTGAAATCTAAATCTAACAGGCAAGTATGCTTTTTTGATTTCTTGTCATTTTTATCTTCATTCCTCACATCAACACTGCAAATAACATGAAAACACTTTTTTTAAATTTCCATACCTCCGAACAACACACTGTTGTATTTCCGCTCTGGAGGCATCCCAACCATCACTGCAAACCAGTCCACGCCATGTTGCAATGACAAATAGAATCCATCCTGCAAAACAGATAGCTACGAAATAGAAGCAGGAAGACAGTTTCTCTGTTTCATTTTCAAAGACGGCATCAGAGCTTAGTGATCTAGATACAACGTTAGATGATCCCCTTTCCCCTCTCCGCCCCCTAGGAAAATTTCCTCGCTGATCAGTTGTCATAGGCTAAAAATAGTGCAGCAGATAAATCGGTGCGTGTGTTTGGGTAGGGGAATGTCTGAATTTGAACTTTTTTAAACCATATAGGCCTGCTACTTGCTAAAACTTGAACGCAATAAAAGTGGCATGTCCTGAGTCCTTCACTTAATAAAGCAACATGAGACACACTCTATCCCTCTCCACATACACTATTTAGACTGGGAGTACCAGGGGCTTGTAGGTCCAGAAAGAAGAGGTGGTATGAAAAAGAATGGTTCCTGAAAAGAGGAAGAGGACTTGAAAAGAAGAAGGGGTCCCTGAAAAGAAGGTGAAGATCTTGGCTATAGGAAATACACTGGAAGTGGGGGAAGAGCCTGGAGATCACAGCCCGTGGTTAGGGTTAGAGATAGGATTGTAAGAAGGACAAAGCCTGCAGCTGCAGTTGGAGTGGGATGGGGAAGAGGCTATGAGAGAGGTGTAGGCTGCAAAAATAATTCTCCCCAACATCTTCATCTTGTCCAGTAACACCTGACAATGGAACTGCGAGTGGCTGCACAGTAGGGAACCAACGCAACCTTCTGCCCTGCGTTCGCAGACCAGCAGCCAGCTCCCCGCCAAAAATGGAAGTTGAGATCTAGTGGACATGATCTTAGCGGTGGGAGCAAACGAGTCTGAGAAAAACTCGAGTAGGGTAAAAGCTCTTATTTATTTGATACACAGATAAACCCCAGTACGCAGATCCATTATGGATTGTTGCTTACTCTATCTCACCAGTGACAGGAGTCTGTCACAAACGCAGTGACCAGCCCCTAAGACCAGGGGCTAAAAAAAAAACCCCTAAGACCTAAGACAAGGACCAGTCCCTAAGAAATACCTGAATTTTCCCAAAAATAAATCCCTCGTTTTAATGAAAAAGCAAGAGGGAAGAGTCTCATGCAGGTTCACAAACAAATTCAGTCCATGCACCATCTAAACGTGCTGGGTATCATTATTCTGCCTACAGCTATTAGGTTTGCTCCAAGGCTGGGGATTTTTCTTCTATTCTTCCCTAAAGATCTCATACCTAAAACTTTCAGGAGGGTGACTTTCTCTGTTACTTACCTCAGTCTGGCTGTAATAATCAAGGATGGAAGGAAACAGTGGTAAGATGAGAGCGAATCCCAACAAGTCAATGAAGAGTGCCAGGAAGACAATTGTAATAACACGACTAGAATTCTGTTCTTGCTTGTCATTGATGGAGCTGCCGCCGATTTCTCTTTCTCGCGGGGCCATGTTCCCAGGTGCTCTGCTTCTAAAAATTAACATTTATATCCAGTCAATAAGAAGCATTTTGCAGGCCTTTCATAAGAGTATCTTGCTGATTCATTCTCGCTTTCTACAGACTTAGCAAAAATACGTATAAGCTCTGGCTATATTAAGCTACCTGGTTTTCAAGGGAACAGGAACCTCAGGTCTCCAGTCTTGGTTGTTAGCTCACATCAAGACTGGGCTACAAAGGCAGTAAGATAGAATCACAGATAACTCTATTGTAGGAGCATCCCAAATAAAACACAGAACTAAGGAGCATTTAAAGTTCATTAACGTCTGAGTAACCCTAATACACCTTTCCCAAATGTTTTCAACTCAGCATTAAAGTAAAATAGGTAAGAAAGGACACTCTTATTTTGAATATCCACATTCAAGTAACTAATAAATTACTTATGCCTTCAAGATTATTTATGCCTTCAGTGTATACTAAAAATACTAAAGCAATAACAACTTTTAAAAAAAGGCAGACTTCCTAACTGTTGCAGGAATGCTGTCTTCAAGACAAATCCTGGAGAACAACAGCAACTTAAGAAACATTGCAACAACAATTTGAAACTTGAAATTTTTTTTTCTCTGGATGACAGCCATGGATAGGCTATATGAGTTGCAGCATCAAATGATTAAGGCAACATTTTATTTTGTCAGAAATATCACAACTATCAACTTTATTTGATAATACTCCAAAACTATCTTAAAAACCTAAACAAGGATGCAGGCCATATCCCGTTCAGTATTTAGCAAATGAAGAAGTCAGTCCGTATCCTGAAAAAACCCTCAGTTTCAACAGATATCAAAATCAAGCAGGAATACACAAACCATGAAACTGCAACCTTCGGATTTGTAAAAAAATTACAGTGTATCTGTCATAAACCAGTTAAATTTGCAGTCCCTTCTACTGCAAAAATCCCAGAATGTTTGTTGCACAAAAAATGGAAAAAAAAGGAGGCAGAATTTCCTCCAACAAAGTCAACCGATACCAAAATACTCATTGATTTTGATGAGCCAGGATTGAAAACACTAAGCAATTCTTAATGTAAATTCTATTACGGACAAGACACCCTGTATTATACACACAAGGCACTTGTGCGTATCACATCACATTACACTAACTGAAGATCATAACACTTTGTTATGCTCAGCAATATTATCATCACATTTCTTTACCTGTGGATTCAGTTTACTAGCACTGAAGCGTTATTAAAGTTCAAATACCATGAGATAAACATGAAAGAGGACCAACTGCAATCCATTTATTAAACTCTTTGCTAATGCTCTTAAATCTGCTAGTGAATAGAGCCGTTTGGTTATGTTCAGGATCCTTTTATTTAAAGTAGTCATCACCACTACAAATATTTAGCATTTTTTGTCTACCCAAATGACATAAGAGCATCTGGAGCCAAAACAAATGTTCCTTTAGACAAATCCTTCCTGGCCCTGGGTCTATCCAGCCAACAGATGAGGGATGGGTTCACTGCGGCAGATCCTACCCTGCTTTTCCTGACAATTTGTTTGTTCATCCACTGAATTCTATGACCAAGCTGAACTTTATTCCAGGGTTATTTACACAGGATAACATCCTTTACGCCCTACCCTCACCACCATTTCAGCTAGCGTGCGGCTTGAACCTATTGATGCTAGCACTGACCTTTCATTCAGCTCCAGTTTCGGCTACGTGGTTGCCGTTTCCCTTACGCAATATCCCAAGGTACAACAGGTTTCTGTCTTTGTGCTCCATCAGTTTTGTTGTTCAAACCTCTCATTTTTTGCTAGGCAGGAAACCACCAAACATTTTATAGGCCCTGGCATCCCGTCAGCAAAAACAACACACTTCACCTCTACCATGACATCTGATTTTTGTGAGACATGTTTGAAGAGGGGAGAAGGATTTTCAGTGGAGGGAAGTTGTTTCTCTGGACACTTGCGTTCCTGATGCTGGCTCGGCTCTGCCTCAGCTCTCCCCAGCCACCCCCTCAGGACTTCCCATCTGTGTCCCATCGCTTCTGCCTCCAGCCTCCGGCAGGGCCGGGGTTTGATGCTGTGCCGCTCAGAAGGGATCAGCCACGAAGCCGGCCCTGCCCTAACGCGCAGACATTAGTCATCTGCCAGCAGGAAGAACTTCATCCTTCTGGTGTTTTGGTGTTTTCTTACCACCCTTCCTCCCTCCAAAACTTCCTAGGCCCGGCTTTACCTGCTATGCCTTGGGAAGGTGCCTCTGACTCCTTAACAAAGCCGTGATTCAGGCCACGAGCAGGAGTTTCAATCGGGGGGAAGGTGAGAGAGAAAAAAAAAGGGAGGCAGCAAAGGCAGCAAAGCAGTTTTCCAGAGCAGCCGAAGCGCAGAAGACAGAGGGACCGCCGAGCGGGAAAGGGCCAGCCCTGCAGAGATGTGGTGTCGGCGGCCAGGGCCCGCTGTCCCCTCCGCACAGCACGCTCCGGCGCCGCCCGGGCAGACCCCCGGGGGCTCACAGTCCCGCTGAGGCGAGCCGCGTCCGGCCCAGACCCGCTCCTCCGGCCGCCCTCCCTCGCACGCCGCCCGCAGAGCCTGCCCCGCTCCGGGCCACCTACCGCTCCTCAGGGGGGCCGGGCCCGCAGGGTGCGCGGG
>VWZZ01007428.1:90114-120435 GCA_013399095.1 Psophia crepitans | reverse complement strand
GAGCGGGGCCGCCCGCCGTGTGAGGGGAAGGCGGCGGGCCGGCGGGGGCCCCTCAGCGCGGCGGGAAGCCGCCGCTGCTCGGGGCCGAGAGAGCGCAAGGAAGGGCCCGGCGAGCGAGGAGCAATTAAGACCCAGAGCGAGGGAAGTGCCTTGTCACGATAGCCTCGGTCCTCATCAATTAACAGTTTAACGATGTAACTGGGTATCTTGTACCTCAAACAACAGCCGTTCCTTCTTGCCTAAGTGTTGGGTTTTTTTTAGCGAAAACACTCTTGTTCCAAGAAGTGGGGGATGTTTTTTCGTTAGTTGCTACATAGCCGTGTTACAGAAGCAGTTTGCTGTGATTTTGATAAATGAAAATTTCCTGGTATCTGACAAACAGAAAAAGGCGATTGCAGAAGTCCTAACTCTGTTCCTAAACCAAACCGCTCCCTTAAAACAGTTTTTTAACGCAGGAAACACTAATAGATTTGGTATCGATAGCACTGCCTAGCTTTGTTCTCTTGTCCATCTGTGTCTGGTGTCCAAGCTGCCCCATTGAAATGTGAGTATATGGCTACAAATGGACCAAGTACATGTATCTTCGTAGCCTTAAATACATAAGGATCTGCCAACAGAGCATTTAAAGCAAATTAACACAGGTGTGGCAAGGACTGCTGGTTCCCTTCAAGGTCAGGGCACTTACCAACACAACAGCTTTCACACAACAGTGACATCTCTGTCACAGATTCCCCAACCACTTAGATTTGGAGCAGCTTATCTAAGCATAACATCAGGATTAAGATGCCTGCTGGGTCAAACAGCAAGCTCCTACTCTGGTTTACCTGAACATTTTATGTACTCAGTTTGGTGTGAGAAAAGGGACACAGTAGATACGGTACATACTCAGAAACCCAAACGTTTACGCAAGGATCACTGCTGACTTGGAGGAACACTGCTGCTTTCAGGTGCTCCAGAGTAAGCATGAATAGTCATTTAATGTCTGGAAAATAAATGTAGATACATTATTTTGGCTCGGAAACATTGCATGTAACTGACCAGGCACCATCTGAACTCAGATGCACTAAAAAATAAAATCCAGCTCTTCCTGTTGTCAAACCTACCAGCCTAAAGCTTTTACAGATCACTGAGCCCACTTGTGTCACTGCAGTCAACCATGTCATACCATCCTGCACGTGAACACCTTGCGCCTTTTTTGAACTAGATAGGTCACTGCCCAGCTCTGTCTCAGTGGAAGGTCAGTCCAAAGCCTTGCAGGTCTAATAGATAACTTAAATTTGGGGTTGAGACTACATTTATTACCCCCATTTTTTTTTCTTATGTTAGTCTTGTTTTGTTTTTTTACTCAAATAGCACCTCTTCCACCGTGGCTTTTACTTCCTTGATCGATCACTAAACAGCCATAGTATTAACCCAAACAATATTTTAAAGGATTTAATGCCATACAGGATCTTCATCTTAGTATTTTATACTCAGCCAGTGTTCAGACTACACAGAAAATTTTAGTTACCCACCCCAGATCTAATTTATTGGGGGAAAAAAACCCAAACCCAAAAACCAAACCAAAAAACCCCTTACAAATAACAAACTCTAACTATGCAAGATGGCAGAGCCAACACATTTAGGACTGAAGAACTTGGTTAGCCTTTTGTCTTAGAGCAAAGGACAAAATTGGGAAGATCAGTAGACACACGATCGTGCCAGTCTCAGGGGCTGCTGAACTCCTTTGCACCTTGCAATAAATAGAAAACGTACCTGTTTCGCTTAGGTGAGAAACTCAGATTATGAATAATACCATTATGATAAAGCTGCTGAATGTTTTAGGTCATAGCTTTTGTTTATCTTTTCCAAATGCCCAGAAGGCACGTTAAGAGGAAAGCAGCCCCACCAGTTCCTGTGGCTGAACAGTTGCACTACCAGAGACACCAGGCCCTGCCCAACAGAGCCGCAGGAACTCCGTTTTTGCTGCGCAGTAATTCCACCTGCTGAGCTCAGGAGCAGCCTCAGTACCTCCATACAGCAGAAGCTGATGGCAAAAAAGCGATGGCTTAACACAAAATATGGTTACACCACAGTAGATGGTAACTTCTGCAAGGCATGACTGAGAATATCCTGCTGCACACCAGCTTTCAGCTGACAACCAAAACACTAGATCGATGAGGAAGCTTTTCATGCTGTCATAAATAAGGTAATTTATGCAATTTCCAGCTGAACAGTTTTATTCTTATCCTATTCTTTACAGTATTCATATTCAAGCTAGCTATTTTCTGGGACAGCTGATGTTGACAGATAAATTACCTGAACTAAAGGCAAAATGGTAATTTTCCTTTTCTGTGTCTCGTTACTTGATTACAGAATAGTTTCTTTTTTTTGGCTAATTAACAACAGATTTATACTTGATAACGGATGTGTCAAAAGGGCTGTTACAACAATTCCTAGTTTAACAGCAACACAGAGATGAAAGAATAATTAGTGAATGTGATTGTGTTTAAGAAACTCTGAGAATGGGGTTGCTGACTCTCAAGCTTATCCAAGCCCTTTGTAGTCCAAATGCCCAGGCGCTCCTACCACCTTCTACCACATCAGAGCACCACCACTGCCGAGCTACCATGGTAGTTAGGCAACGGCAAAACTATCAGACCATACTGATTAACAAGCTGAGGCAAGACTAGGTAGTTCTGCTTTCCTAGTCATGTAAAAAATTGTGTTAAGCATGACCATTAATCCCAGGTTTGTAAAATCTGATTTTAAATATTGACAATACAATTTGTAAAAATGCACACAGCGATTTTAATTCAGCATGACTTTCAAACGCAACTGCTTTCAATCTGGCATTCCAAAACAGCCATGCAAGTTTACTAACTCAGGTTTTCCCTGCCTTTTATCTTTTTTCATTGGCACTGAAAAATATCCCTTAGCATTCTCGTGCCCAAAACATCCTGTCCACAAACACTATCGTTCCATCTTACTTGTGTCTCTCCCTTACTTCCTTCTTACCTCCCTTACTGAAGAATTTGTTATTCTTCAGTATATATTGTATCAAAAACCACTGCTCCAGAATCACAGTGCACCTGTCAGCCTCCCTGTGATTCTAACACCCTGCTGGGAAAATCCTGAACCTACTTGCTGTTGGAAAAATATAGTCAGATAAATAATATTTTTTGACAGTTTATTTGTGCAAAGGAGAAATAAACGGGGATTAAAACCCCAAACTGAAAGTGCTGATTTATAGCATGAAATAGGAAGTTAGTTCCTTCCTCATTGCTTCAGTCTTAAGTTCTTGGCTTGAACTATACAAAAAGTTTTCATCTAACTTCCCCCATCACGCCTCCCCAGGAAGAAAAAAAAATAAAATTCATACTGTGCCAAAAGGAAATACAACAGGAGGTATACTTATCTTCTGAGATCCCTTTGAAGTTTCAGGAGATGGCTTTACTGATTCTGGAAAAATTACACGGGTTAAGCTGAACTTGGGCCCCTCACTACAAGAAAGACCTTGAGCTGCTGGAGTGTGTCCAGAGAGGGGGAACAAAGCTGTTGAAGGGTCTGGAGCACAACTCTGCTGAGGAGCAGCCGAGGGATCTGGGGTTCTTTAGCCTGGAGGAGGCTGAGGGGAGACCTTCTCACTCTCTACAAACTACCTGAAAGGAGGCTGCAGCCAGGCGGGTGTCCGTCTCTTCTCTCAAGCAATAGGACAAGAGGAAATGGCTTCAAGGTGTGCAAGGGGAGGTTTAGATTGGATATGAGGAAAAATTTCTTCAGTGAAAAGGGGTCATCAGTCATTGGAACAGGCTGCCCAGGGAAGTGGCTGAGTCACTATCCCTGGAGGTACTTAAAAGACTTACAGATGTGGTGCTCAGGGACATGGTTTGGTGGCACACTTGGCAGTGCTATGTTAATGGTTGGACTTGATTATCTTAAATGTCTTTTCTAAGACCTATGCTTGCTTAGTATCTGGCCTATTTTAACACTTAATACAACTGGTTTGGCAAGCCAAAAAAGTGGATGATAATCACACATTACATGCACTGCTACAGTCATACTGAGATTCAATAGAAGTTCTTTTCTTCAAATAAAGTGCTTTTCTCTTAAAGATACATAGAAAAAAGCTTTACCAAGCTTTATCTTACAAAGATAGCTTTGTCATTAGAGTTTAATATAAAGCCTAAGTGTTTCAACTCATCCTGTCCTAGTTTTAGTCCTGCTCCATTACAAATCTCATTTGCAACAAACAAACAAACAAAAAAACAGAAGAAAACCTTCTAAGCCAGCCTGAAACAACGAGGTGTAACTGTTAAATCAGATTTACTGCCAGTATTTAAGTCTTTCTTCATGTCCGAGTTCCCTATTAGCCAAAACAAGATCAGATCTAGGAACAGTGTTTGAAAATGGAAGAGGCCATTAGTTCATTCTCTACAGTTTGTTCTTTAGACTGAAATTGGAACATTATTGTGAAAGGGGATTTCATTTTCGTAAGAGTTTTCCAAGAAAACAATACAATTTTCTTGAATGAAAAACAGCTGTCACTGAACCTATCAAATAGGCAGATTACAGGGAACACCTGAATAGTGAACCTACACCTTTAAATAACTGTGATGTTCCGTGTCTCATTGCAATGTTTCTTCACAGGTACAGTATAAAAAAAGTGTTAGAAGTATTTATTGGCTCTATTTGAAGATCAGATGTTTTCCAAAGTCATGCTGGGCAGTTATCGGCAATTTGACATACATGATGAAATAAGCAGAAGAGTTAAGGACTTCATTGTCCACTTAAATCAGTTATGAAAACACTGAGGAATTCCAGTTAACCAGCCTAGATTAAGAATTTCAGTTCAAATAAAGAATTTTCCATTCCAAACTAACCGAAGAGATGAATGGAGGTACAGCTTTAACACCGGACTTCTACCTGAAAGCCAATTCCATTACTCAATACATGAATTAATGTCCCAATGCTACAGACTAATTAAAAAGTTACTGCAATGTTACTGCAAATATACTACCACTATGAGAGCTCTATTCAGCATTGAGAAAGATAGCAGAAGTTTTCTGCTGGACAATTTTTGTGTGTGTAATTCAAGTTAGACTAAAGCCTGGTCACACACACCTAAGAATTCTCATTATTCATCCAAATAGTCTCTACTATTAAAGTAAACAGAAGTATACTGCATACAAAAGTGTTATTTTTATTTTTCTTATGAAAACCTGTGGATTTTTCCAATAAACAGGCTCACTTTTTCAGACAGATCTGATGATGTTGTCTCCGCAAAAAAGAATGCATCCAAAGAATGCAATTAAAACTTGTTCAAAAGCCACAGGATTGGGGTGCTTTATATGGCAGTAAAACCAAAGTTTCCTGCTGTAGACAGTCCCAATTAATCCTTCCCTTTTTTCCTTTTCATTGCTTTCCATTCACCTTCCTGTGTAGCAAGGCTACCAAGGAGCTCTTTCACTTTTCTTTTTCTGGCTGAATCTCTGTAAAACAAACAATCAACATATAAAATATTTCAGAAAGATTATATTAGGAAAAAGTATGTATATTCATAAAAAGCCTCCTAGCTCTTAAATTTCAACCAACACACACTTTAAATAACAAACATTCTGCATATTCTTAAACTAGAGAAACGAAATTGCGAAGTTGAAAACTTGGAAACACTGTAAATGCCTCTACTGAAAATTTCTGGGTTTCCCCAAATTGTCCAATTTTATTTATTTTAGTATGGTCGATCATTATTGTCAGTCTTGGCACACAGCAAAGAAATGAACACACAGCAGAACCACCCCCAAACTGGTGCTGAAACAAAGGCTACGTTACCTCTCCATGATTTCTGAAAGCTGCAGTCTAGCCAGAAACTGGTTATCTTTCCGAATCTCACGAATGGCTCCTTTAAGTTCACGTTTATGCTTCTGAATCAACTGCTTTCTTTCTTGCTCCTTCTTGCTACCTCCCTGCTTTCTTCCAAACTCCAAACTGAAATGACAATACATGTATGAACGCAGAACACCTTAACAAAACCAACTTTTTCATGCTTATAACGAGTGAGTTTTTGTATGAATATTAACTCAGTATTTTAATTCCTGTGTATCACATGATTAACTTGTAAAATAATGAGCTGCCAATGAACATCCTGGAAAAACACTCACCAGACCTTCTAACTGCATGTCATCACCATGCCAACGACAAGCAGACATCATTTACACTTCAATCCCCCATGCACAGCCTGCATTTTGAACAGACTGAAAAAGCTGGAGTAGAGAATGAAAGATGTCTGGAGAAAGATGGAATCTCCCAATGTACTTTAAGTTTTTGGAGACCTTCTCTATGGAAGAATTCTACAAAAGTTGATCTGTTACTTGGGGATAAATGTGTACAGCAGAGGAAAGTTGTCCTCTTCAATTACTAGAATAAGGCAGGTAATTTATGCCCCTATAAGTAACCAATATGGCTAAATAAGTCAGCAGTCAATATAAGGCTAACTCCCTGAATCAAAGTAATGTTCTATTATCTATAAAACTGAACCAATGTTACTAAAATTGAATTCCAAAACAGAATACAAAAATGCACATGGTCATTGCAAGCTCTGTAAAAAAACAAAGGGGGGGAAAACCCCAAGTTTTTTGTCATTGCTACTGTTGGAAGGTAGAAAGCTGCTTGGCTGGGGAAAAGAGTGAAATGGGGCAAGTAAGTATGCTTCAAGGAATGCTTAGTCTGACTGATTACTTGTTATGATCTGTGATGCACAGTACAGGAATAGTCTGCCCTGTCTTTAGCACACTCAGTACTTTCACGATCCATCCTTACCTTCATATAGTTCACAGAATCAGGTCTCTTCTAACCCAAACCAAAGATCATCTAGTTCCAACCCCTCTGCCATGGGCGGGGACACCCTCCATTAGACCAGGTTGCCCAAAGCCCCATCCAACCTGGCCTTGAACACTGACAGGGATGGGGCCTCCACAACTTCTCTGGGCAACCTGTTCCACTGCCTCACCACCCTCACAGGGGAAAATTTCTTTCTAACATCTGATCTAAATCTCTCCTTCATCTTAAGGCCATTCCCCCTTATCCTGTCACTCCCTGCCCTTGTAAACAGCTCGTCTCCAGCTTTCCTATAGGCCCCTTCAGGCTGCTAAAAGGTCTCCCTGGAGCCTTCTCTTCTCCAGGCTGAATAACTCCAACTCCCAGCCTGTCTTCATAGCAGAGGTGCTCCAGCCCTCCGATCATCTTTGTGGCCTCCTCTGGACTTGCTCCAACAGTTCATATACATGAACTACCCAGTGTTGTTCAGATTTAAGTGCTTGACAAGAGCATTCTGTAAAGTACCTGACTAAGTGACAGCAATAACCTTTTTTCATCTTGAAATGTATTGATTTGATTGTATTAATCTGATTATTGATTATATGGGCAACTCTTTTGCCCAGTGCTACTTGTTCCACAAGATAATCTTTGCTCTGTGTCTGAGAATTCCTCCTTCTTTTTTCTTTCCCTCCCTACCACCCAAGTAGCTGGTCCCACGTGATTTGGACACGCAATCTAGCAGAAAAAGTTAACTGGTTTATGTCCTGTCTTCCAAATCCTTCTAGCTTGCTGAAAACCAACGTTTAAAACATGCTTTTCCTTTGCATCAAATGTTGCTTTACTTACACTTTCACAATTTTAGGTGTATACTGTTTCAATGGCACTGGCTTCTTTTTCTCACATATCAGTGGGGTATAGTGTTTTACTTTGTTCTCCAGCTCTTTCAGAGCACTGTGATACCATTCCTGAAAATGCAAATCAAATAATAATTTTAAAAGCATATCAAAGACACCATAATTCAAAAATGACTGCAAATTTAATCGACACTAATGTTCTCCTCATATGTCGTTTTTCTGGGTAAAATCACTGCTATTCATTAGGACATCGCTAACACTGAAATGATGTAAGCCTTCCAGGCTGGATAACTTTTTATGCACTTTTGGAAGTCTATTAAGATGGTATTGCGGACAGTAAGAAAGGTCTGCAGGCAGTTTCACCTAAATGGAGGAAGAAAACTGGCTTTAGTCTGGCCAACTCAGACTCTGCCTTTCACAGTCATTTTAAGAATCATTGCTCATGTTGTTTATTTTGATGGCAGTTTTGCACCATTTACATTACAAAATCTTGTTCTCTAAGGAGATTTTATGATGCCTCTTTGAGGAAAGGACAATTCTGTTTCATTCAGAAGAAAGATTAAAAATGTGAACCTCACTGCTAGAAAAATAAACAACTGCCCTGTTTTAGGTAAGGTAGCTGACCAGGCATATTTATGTTAGTTTTACTTAGACAGTTATAAATACTACCTCACCAATTTGGTACACATATTTGGTTGTACCAATGTCTTACATATTCGTTACAGAAGTACAAGAGCAACTGGATGACCAGACTGCTATTCTGACAAATTAAGTCAATCATGGAATGTTACATTACTACAAGCTAAGTGCTATTCTATTCAGTCAGAAGCACAAGGTAAGATATATAGTGAAAAAAAGAATAAATCTTTTATAAACATTCTCCTCTCTTCTTCATTTTTTCCCCCAGAAACATCACTGTGACTTCTGAAGAGCTCAAAGGGCAGACACCTGACTCTTGAAAAAGAATTTCGCTGATGCTTATACTTGTTTTTTGTTTAAACATAGATGAAGATCACAGAATTTATTAATAAAATGATCAATTAATTACTTCTTTATTAAGGAACACATACCTGCATTTGTTCAGGATGTTCGTTCACTGGCATGTGTTGCGTAAGAAGTATTCTGAGAGGATGCATTATTTCATGGAATGATGGTAAAGATTCATATAGAACTGCACATTTTTTAATAAGGTCAAAACACAGGGCTAGACATGATAACCTGTTAATGCACAAAAGCATTTAACAACTTCACTTGCAAGAACTGTAGCGGATTTTCAAATAAAATTAATCAAATTAATTACATTTGGGAGCATTAGCAGTGTCTACTATTAGGACTGCCTGACAGAACCAGTTACAAGGCTGTTTCTAGTTGCTAATTCAGACTCAAAATTTCACTCTCCTACTATAAGTAGATACCCAAGAAATCCATTAGCAGCAAATATTTATGTAAGTGCACAGCGTACGAGACAGTATTGTGTCTTTGCCACTTCTGTAGTTTTTATACTGGTTCTAAAAGTCTTCTAGTACAGGTTTTGAACTTCTAATATTTTTTTGAAATAGAATTATGGGTTTCTTTTTGAACTTCATAACAAAATGCTTACTCATTCCTGACATAAGTTATACTGTAACACATGCACAAGGTGAAAAATGAGGCTGACATGGTGGATGAACATGTCTAACTGTGGGCTTTCCTAACTTCAATGTTTCGTTACTTAAGTGACACTTTCTAACACAGTGTTTGTAGGTAAATACAGCTATTTGCTTCTGAAGAGCTTGACAGTTCAAAGTAGTCAGCACCTCCTCTGTCTCTACATCCTCCTCATCAGTTCACAGCTGTATTGAAAAGGAATGGAAGGGCTGAGCACTCCAACAAGTGCACTGCATAATGTTCTGGCAAAATATTAGCAATTTCATATGCTACAGAGTAGTACCATAAAAATAAAGAAGAACAACTCACCACTCAGTTTTACTCCTAAAGAGCACTGTCACTGAGATTATCTAAAAGATGTCCTGTTTGAGACTTCTTCTGTTCACATTCCCTACGTACCTGATATGATTCATTTCAGTTCTGCTGGCTTCCTTTAATCTAGTCACAATACTCAGTGGCAGATGTTGTCTCTGCCAACTTTCCAGATCCTTCTTATCACACACCAAAAGCAGTTCTAAATTCTTCCCCACCGGTGTGAATGGATGTACTACAGTGTAGCCTAAAAACCAAGAACAATAATCATTACACAAGATCAATTCTAAGCATTCTTTGTGAAGGAATACAAACTAAACTCTTTACATTTTTAGTCATACTGCCTTAAAAATACTTTTATCAGCATTACATTTCTAAAATAATGGAAAACACTGGAGCATGGATACAATCATAGGTAAGTGCTCCAGCCACGCCACCCAATTCACAGAATCCAAAGGCAGGGACTGGGAGAACGAAGACCTGCCCACTGTAGGAGAAGATCAAGTTCAAGACCATCTACGGAACCTGAAGGTGCAGAAGTCCACAGGACCTGACGAGATGCATCTGCAGGTCCTTAGGGAACTGGCAGACGAAGTTACTAAGCCACTCCATCACATTTGAAAGGTTATAGCAGACTGGTAAAGTTCCTAGCAACTTGAAAAGCAGAATAATAATCCCACTTTTAAAAAGAGAAAAAAAGATTACATGGGGAACTACAGGCCAGTGAGTCTCACCTCTGTGCCTGGCAAAATTATGGAGCAGACCCTCCTGCAAGCTCTGCTTAGGCACATGGAAAATAAGGAGGTGATAGGTGACAGCCAACTGTCTTCACTAAGGGCAAATCGTGCCTAACAAATCTGATGGCCTTTTGCGATGGGGTTACAGCATTGGTCGATTTCACTTGTGCAAAGCATTTGATACTGGCATATACAACATCCTTGTCTCTAAATTGGACGTGGATTTGACAGATGGAACACTCGGTGGATAAGGAATTGGCTGGATGGTCGCAGTTAAAACAGTTGCGGTCAATGGCTCGATGTCTGGATGGAGACCTGTGATGAGTGGGGTCTCTCAGGGGTTGGTATTGAGACTGACGCTGTTTAAACACCTTTGTCAGTGACATGGACAGCGGGAACAAGTGCACCCTCAGCAAGTTTGCTGATGACACCGAGCTGTGCGGTGTGGTTGACATGCTGGAGGGAAGGGATGCCATCCAGTGGAACCTTGACAGGTGGGCCTGTGCAAACCTCATGAAGTTCAACAAGGCCAAATGCAAGGTCCTGCAAGTGGGTCAGCGCAATCCCAAACATGAATACAGGCTGGGCAATGAGTCCCTGAGAAGAACTTGGGGGTACTGGTGGATGAAAAACTGAGTATGACCCAGCAATGTGCACCTGCAGCCCATAAAGCCAATCACATCCTGGGCTACATCAAAAGAATTGTGACCAGCAGGTCAAGGGAGGGGATTCTGCCCCTCTGCTCCGCTCTCATGAGATCCCACCTGGAAGACTGTGTTCAGCTCTGGGGCCCCCAGCATAAGACAGACATGGACCTCCTTGAGCAGGTCCAGGAGGGCCACAAAGATGATCGGGGGCTGTAGCAGCTCCTATACGAGGACAGGATGAGAAAGTTGGGGTTGTCTGGCATAGAGAAGGCTCCCAGGACACCTTATAGCAGCCTTACAGTACCTAAAGGGCACTCCAGGAAAGCTGGAGAGGGGCTGGTTACAAGGGCATGGAGTGATAGAACAAGGGGGAATGGCCTTAAGAGGAAGGAGGGGAGATTTAGGTATTAGGAAGAAATTCTTTGCTGTGAGGGTGGTGAGGCACTGGAACAGGTTGCCCAGAGAAGCTGTGAAGGCCTGATCCCTGGAAGCGTTGAAGGCCAAGCTGGATGGGGCTTTGGGCAGCCTGGTTTAGTGGAGGGTGTCCCTGCCCATGGCAGGGGAGTTGGAACTAGATGATCTTTGAGGTCTCTTCCAACCCAAAACATTCTAGGATTCTATGTACGGGGAAAGAGAAGACATATAGGTACATGTCTGCCCTGTAGGGGGACGGGATGCACAGTTAAACTGCCAGTGAGGATGGGGTACTGGATACGCTTAAGAGTAAAGGGCAGGAATAGGACTTTCCCATGGAGTTACAAGTAGAAGGCTTTGACCAGAGTGGTCAAGCATTACACTTAACAGCAAGACTTCCACCACAAATATTTAGAAACAACTGGATACTTTGTTAACTTCAAAATATTAATATTGACTGCAAAATTCTCAAAGAGAAGACTGTGCCTCTAACATCTCTTTTATTGAGCTTTTCCTCACTGCTAACAAAAACTAACACCATACAAATTTAACTGATGCAAAATCATTAACAAAAATACAAAGGAAATTAAAAAAAAGAAATTAACACTTGATCAGCTACCACTAAACGTTTTAAAATAGTTTCCGATTTTGCAGAATCCTATGTTTCAACTGTACCAAAAACCTTTGTAGATTGAACATTCCTAAGAGATTACACAAAGGAGAAAATACTTTAAGTCCTACATAACCCACCCACTCAACAACCTCTTCCCACCTCCTAAGAGTTGAGCTGTCTGTGTTCTGAGAATCCAGGGCTGAGCTCTGATGCAGCCCAGCTGTGTAACCTTGGCTCACACTTCAGAGGAAACTGCTAAGCTGTGAGAAGCCGCTGGGAGAAAGTCTGTAGGGCACAGCCACACAAGATAATAAAGGTGAAACTGTAGTGCTAAGCTTGTTGAGAGAGGAATCATTAGTAGCCCAAGAATTCAGAAGAAAAAAATGCCAGCATGGAAAGGCACAAAAATCTTAACAGGAAAAAAACCCAAACAAACCAACTACTGAAGATGTACGGGAATATTGCAGCAACAGAAGCTGAACCTTCCTCACCAGACAGATGACTATCTAGAGAACAGCGACTCTTCAGGTGTCTTATCAAGAGTGACAAGCATATTAATATGCATAATTCGTTAAATCCCAGATGTCTTCTGAGTTTTCCAACAAATAATTCAAATTTTCACTTGAGAATATCCTGCCTGCAATCTCTTCACACACGCTCAGTGACACTCAGAATGGGGCAGAGAGAGATATTAACACGAATTAGTTATCAGTGAATCCTAAGTCACTAAACCTGTCAACAGAAAAGCTCCAGATCTAGAATAACTTTAAAGATAGAAAGGAATCCAAAAGAAGTCAAAGTAAGACAAAGACTGGCAAATAAAAACTGTTTGCTAGCAGATGGATGAAATCGATATGATAGTTTTATTCTCTCCGTTGTCTGCAAGTTACCAAGTGTACACAGTTATGTTACAGCACAGACTAATCCTGCTTGTGAAAACAGCTGCCCGCTGTTACACTACATCAAATCCATGTCAAATAAATAAAAGGGAAAAATACCACCTTTGTGATATACCTCTCATTCATCTCCGATACAGCTATTAGCTGAAGAGGGAGGGTATCTGCAGCATTAGCTGCTGCCTCACTGTGAAGATACAGGGTACTCATCAGGAATCTGGTAGGGACTGTGAATTTCAGAGCACAGTCCAATCACACAGTCTACCTAGAACAACAGTACTGCATAAATACGGCACCGTGGGGAACAGGACTTCATTTCCTTTAATAAGTTCCCTCCAACAACACTAGAGGATCTAGTTCATACCAAAATTTCTAAGAATCTTGAAAATGGTTAACCGATCAGATGATTTTGGTCTTTTTTTCAAAACAAATTCAATGTGAGATATTTTTATTGAAATTTAAAGATAAATGTTAATAACAATATTTATCTCTTATTTACTCTAAACAAACTCACTTTGTGCCTGTTTTTTGGGTAGAGATATATGAAGTACTCCAAGAAGAAAATTGATGAGTTCTGGTACAAATCTTTTGGAGAGAGATACGTATTCCAGGAACAAACAGCATATAAATAACCCTTTAATAACATCTTGCAATGTTGTGATGCGACACTAAAAAAAAAAAAAAGCACAAAATATCCATAATTAGAAATATATACATACCAAATACAGGATCTCCCAAAAAGCAGAAATAAGTTGTACACACCTGAAACCTGTAAAATTACACTCTTTGGATTTACATGAAAACTATATTGGCTTTCCCTTGCCCTCACTGAAGAGTATATGCAGAATTGAGCAAGAAGTCCGTCAGAACTGGTTTAGCCACTAGAAGGTGCTAAACCACAAACAATAAGTTCTTCAGAAATGAACCAAGGAAATAAAAGACTCAGAGCAACTTGGATATCTGATAGCAATGGAACAACTAGCTCAAGATTTTCGAGACATGTAAACAGGCTAATTGGACAGAAAAATAAGGACATATTTTAACTGCACTGCATTGCATTGGGTACATTTTCAAGGAAAACAAATACTGCCGATTTTTAAGTATCTTTCTTTTTTAAGTAGGAACAAATGCAGTATGTGGAAGAGGAATCACCAATGAATGATGTCAGACTGTATTCAGTCTGTTGTATTAGTCCTATGTAATTTGCCATATAAGGAATTCTTGTGTGACAGCTTGAAAAAGTGATTAGATCTGGTTTTGTGAGTAGGACTGTACTCTGCAAGGGTTTTTTCTGCTTCACTTTTTCTTCCAATTACTATCTGTGAGTACACCAAACAGAAAGCTGCCTTTTCAGTCTATTTCCAATATATACTTTAATGCTAACACACATGTTTGGTGTCCCAGGAAGAAACAAGGAAATGAAGTTATATACTGAGATACACCACCATAGACATACCTTAGTAAGCAGCTGACTCATGTACATAAAGGCAGGTGTCACAACTGGATGCCGGAAATCAGAAGTTGGAAACAGCAGAGATGTAATTTTCAAATAAATAAGCTGACAGCACATGAAAGAGAGTAAGGCAAAATATAGTAAGACAGTATTCCCAGGATCTTGACTTTACACATATGTAACTGATGAATGAGTAACTGCCAGGTAGTAGTCTAAAAATACTAGAATATACATAGTTTTGAGAATCTGATATGTGACCTGTTTATTGAGCTGACTACTTAAGTTACATGAGAAAAGGCAATATCCATTACAGGTCTAACTTTGCGTTAATTCAAGGAGGCAGCTGAAAGAACAACCAAGAAGGAACTATGCCCCCAGCCCCATTTACTCCGTAAGAAAATCTGACCCCCTTCAGCCCACCACAATCACACACTCTCACACCCCGAACAAATGAGCAATAATTAAGTGACCATGATGCTCAGGCACTAGCACACATCAAATAGTAATGGTTGCAGCCAGCAGAACTAAACAGTGATTAGGTACACTTTTACTGAAGGGGACCTGTTAGGACAGCTACAGGTGACCTCCTGTCAAGACCATAAGGATGTTATATAAGTTGCGAGGTAATTCTGAAAATTATCTAATATTTACAGAGTAAGCTAAATGAGTTCTATTGTTTCAGCTCTGTTTCTCTCTACGAAGTTTCTGTCATAAACAAATATTCTCCTGAAGTGTTTTGGTTACTAAATACCACAATCCAAATTTTAGGTTGGATTAACTATAGGTACATGCAAGGTCTACTAACGCAACTGGTCTAAGGAATGTTCATTCAAACAAGTGCTTTGAGAACAGGAGAGTGATTATCATTCCACCCTAAAAGATAATGATGGGTTGAAACCTGGAAAAGTTTATGAAGGCAATGAAAGTCAGAAGTGTGACTGGTGTCATAAGGATTACAGTGACAAAATAAAAATAGAAGTTAAAAGCCCTCTACAATACATTTCCTGCAAAATCCAAAACATCCTGAATACAGATTCTTCAAAAGAACTCAATATAAATATTTTCCAAGCTGTAAGAATCCAATCTTCTAACCAAATCCTTCAGTCTACTTTCTTTTGATAGTCCAATTATTCAGTTAGGCTGCACTGCTTCATCAAGCTGGGAGACAGAAAACAAGTAGCTCCCCTTGGATTACTGTCTTACGGTTTGTCATTGAGACTTTTCACTACAATAAATGAATACTCGTTTTCCATACACTCCATTCTTGAATTCCCTAACAGCCATTTACCTCACGCTGAAAAAGGAGTCCATTCACATTTAGCATAGCCACTGAAATTGTAAAATATTACTAATATAAGAAGGAAAGGTCAATTCTTTGAGTCATTGATTTAGCAATTATCATATATGAAGTACAGAAAAATGTTGGATTTTTATACCCATAATATTTCATCGTTATTTTTTGTTAACCTAGGAGATAGTGCACTTCTATGGAGCACTTTTTTAAAGTGTTTGCACTTAATACAATTAAAGAAATCAGGATACAATATCACTTCTTCCTAGAACTACCCATTTAAGTTTCATCAGGAAAACAAAGAATGTTCTGTTATGAAAACTGGAGTGGTAATTTAAAGATATTTCCCTTCAATGTTACAGAGTCACACTTCTATTCTGAAGAATGTGTGTGTGCATGGTTGGTTGTTTGGGCTTGTTCTTTTGTTTCTCAGGATTTTGTTGTTGTTGTGGGGGTTTTTGTTACAACTTATCTCCAGAGAGGCAATTTAAAATATTAGGAACCTAAAAAGTCACAGATGCTAATAATTCATTACATAATTTGAAATATAAAATTAAATGTAACATCATCTTGCGTTTACTGGCATTTCTGTACTAATGGAAAGAACAAGAGATTTTCCTAGCAGTATGCATTCATTACCGTATCTAAACCTGGAAATGTTGCACGGCCTTTGACTTCAATTACTTCTTCTATATCATGTGCAGCGTCTCGAAGGATAAACTTAATACTGTCACTGGCTGCCTCAGGAAACATCTGGCAAAGATTATACAATGGCCTATTAACAAGAAATGTAAGTCATAATCAAGTTACACCACTAAAGTTAATATAAAACCTGATTTTTAAGCACCTGTAGGAACATTTCTTGTGTTCCATCTACATTACAACAATAAAAATTCCCTGAAAAAACTTTTTTAGAAATAGCCACCTAATATATAGATTACCGTAATACTTTTAGTTTAGGCACACATATTTCATATTGGTTCTTGAGAGATAATCTTTTATTTGGTAGTCTGTAAATCTTAAATAAAAAATAATTAAAAACTTTACAATACATTCCCAAATCATCTGCTATGGTTAAAATATATCCTTCTGAATCTCCTAACTCTACATTTTACTGCACCAAGGTATGCTGGCCCATACTAGGCAGCACACTACTCCTAAATACTCTTAGGCAATGTTGAGCAACATGTGAGGCAGCAATGTGGTTAGCAAAATTATTACTTAAAACAAGAGAAAAAAAACCCCAAAACACAAAGTTTGGTCAGCTCCTGGCCTATGGTTAATGCCTACAGGGAGATGCAGTCAGGACTCTGCATCTGTTTCGTCAGAGTTTTCAGTTAAAAGTGTCTGCACTGATATTAATAAATCCCAGTTCTAGATGGGATCAAAATGTGTTTACACTTTTTTTACAGAACCCCAGCATGTGCGAGGGTATCAGAGGGTCAGTACTCTTGCTAACAAATGCAACAGAGCAACGAATGCTAAAGCTGCACATAACAGATTTTTAAAAACTTACTTAAGCATGAAATAAAAACTACACACAAATAACTCACTGAAAGCAAGCCATCTAGCCTGCAAAGTCAAGATAGGAGTCACAGGCTAATTTTGGTTGGAAGAGATCTTTGGAGATCATGAGATGCAATCCCCTACTCAGAGCATGGCGAACTTCAAAGCTGGATCAGGCCACTTATGGCTTTTTGGTATATCATCAAGGGTGGAGATTCCACAGCCTCTCTGGGAAACTTCTTTTAATGTTCGACACCTTTGCTGTGAACATTTTTTTTCCTTACATCTAATTGGAGTTTCCCTTGCTGCAGCCTGTGTCCACTGACTCTCGTCCTTTGCTGTGTACCTCTGACAAATTTGGCTCTCTTGTCACCGTAACTGCCTGTCAGGTATTTGAAGACAACAATGCCAAGTTCCAATAAACACTTCCCGCAACATGTTTATTTGGAACTTTTGTATGAGCTTACTATAATTTAATCCCACTTTCATCTAGTTCCCTGAGTGAATTCACAGAATGGAAACCCATGGAAAAAACAAAGATTGCAAAGTGAACTACACACCATCATTGCAAAGCTAAAATCAGCAGCCTAAATAACTTCAGATACAATAGTTTTCATGCATATATGATACTATTTATCAACTACCCATGAAAAGCATTTTGCGTATCAAAAATCACATTCTGAGGTTTTGAGAATGTCTTGGCACAATTAATAGCTCAAGCAATACATGACACAAAGTTAAAACACTATAGAGCTGGAGAGTTACCAGTTGCTTACAATCCCTACAGAACTATTTGAAACAAACAACATGCTAAATGCTTTAGCCTAGGTAGCTTTCATCTTTAAATCATAAAGGAACAAAAGTCTGTAGGATTTATTACTTACAGGACCAGTTTGTCAATTGTTCTGAGCTCCGGTAAATCCAGAGTTGCTAACTCCCCAATATAGTCCAAAAGAAAGCCAAACAATTTCTGCAAGAAGCAAAACGTTAAAATTACTAGGTTTTCTTCATCTTTACATATTCTTGAGCAGCACAAAAGAACAATGTTACAGAAATTAAAAAATGAATGTACATTGATTCTACTGCTATTCACAACATAGAAGCATGTATGCTTTATACTGCTTCCTGAATATTTACTAAAACTTACTGTGGAATTCAAAGTTAATTTTAAACTTAAAACAAAACACAAAACCCCCATACTTCCAACTTTGCTTTGTTTCCCACTGCAAGGCTTGGGTGATTGCATTTCTGAATTCTCTCCAGTATAGTAAGCTGTTGTTCTACTGTTCTTCCAGCCAATAAAGACTTAAATGTCTCATAGGACTCAGGAGCTAGAAAGTAAAAACAAAAATTGAACAGGCAAAGATCTCAAACTGAACATATTTAATTCAAGTGAAGAGCTAACAAATTTCCAATTTGAAAATGTTATTATTCAGGAAAAAAAGATACCATACAGCTTTTAAATAATCATGTTTTAAACACAAATAACCTGTCAGCATATGTTCATACATCTATGTTACGTACAAGTCAGAAAAGAATGTGGTTTTGAACAACTAGCATTCAATTCATCCTATATTTGCTGCCTAAGCTGAGCACACCTATGCTGACACACAGAAAGCACAATTAAACTTCAGCACACAGTCAACCATAAGTTACTATAATATAATTAGTTCTGTATTTAATTCATATCTAACTAGCTTTTGTATGAAGAATATTAAGAACAGTAAGAATCTTGTCACTAAAAGAAAATAATTATAAAAAAAGCCTGGCATATATTTAGTATTCTACAAAAGTCCATGTTAGAAAACATTCTAACTAGTTAAGTTTTTTAAGATATTTTTATGTCACCACTTTCTGGTTACAGCAAAATCTGAATGCAGTTTAAAAGGCTTTGTGTAATAAGTTATCTGCGTTTGATAGAAAAATGCAGGTACTTACGGAAGTTGTTTGAAAGGTTGTTTAATACTGTGACAGATGCTTTTGTTAGAGAAATCTACACTAGTGCAATAGTGAGATGCATTATGTACTTAACATTAATGAATGTTTTGTATACTACTTGAAACGCACTTCCTCCTTCCTCCAAGGCAAGAACCCAAAAGGAGTCAAACTGAGCATCTCGATTTAACCATACTGTGACATTACATCACAGGGATTAAACCTCAGAATCCTGCCTCTTCAAGCATCTTCTCTGATAAGAATAGTTCAAACACTAGAGAAAGTAATCTTTTCTCATTTAAGTACAGATAACAGAATACTATTCTGGCTTCCCTTATGCCAAACACCAGTATTTTGGATTGGATGTGTTGGTGGCCTTCAGAAAGGAGTACAGATCTTTTAGTATTTCTCCCCAGTATTTATCTTTCAATTCTAAGGCTGCTTAGAGAAGAAACAGCTCTGGAATAGAACAGATTTGGTTACTACTGCTCATAGCATGACTAGGGCTGATCACTAAGAACAGCAGTTACCAGTCACCCTTGGAATAGAAGACAACTATGAGGCAAAACTTCATGGATGAACAAGAATATGCAAGAACCTACAGGGCAGGTAAAGAGACCAGTTATAAAGTCCCTGAAAACAACAGGGATTTCTGGATCAGTCTTTTGCTTACCAGCAAATGTATAGGGAAGCTCTGATTTGGCAGCTTCCATTTTTGGATCTAGTTCCTCTGCATTCTGTGATTCATTTTTATTTGTCTTGTGCTTCTTCTGTTCTTTATTCCCTCCAGCTTCTTCTTCACTTTCAAGGTCAGATTCAAGATCAGAGTGGCTATCTGCAGCAAAATCATCCTCATCTTCATTAGCAGATTCTTCCTCACTTTCTTCTTTGCTCTCATCTTCCTTCCTACCTTCATCATCATCTTCCTCATCACCTTTTTCCTCCTCCTCTTCATTTTCAATATTAATTTTTCCATCCTGTAAGTAGAGAAAATGATCCTGTTAAAGCACTGATAAAGTGACGGCACCTCACCAGAATCACCATGCAAAGCTATCACTAAATAAACAGGATGAGAGCCTTGCTATCCTGCCCAAGCAGTGGATGGCAGCAGTGCTGGGCAAGAAGGAATTTTAAGAGGAGAACATGCATACAGATATAATAATAATAGGGTATTTCCAAGGGGCTGTAAGAAACTCGAAGAGCAGAAGTGGTACATAAGGAATTAAACGATCAACACAAATGTAAAATCTACTAGAATATGATATGAAAAAAAATGTAAATTCATCACCACTTACAGAAGCATTCTTGGTTTAAAAAAAAATCCTTCTATTTATTAAAATATCATATTAGATAAATGTGTTCCCATGCTGATTTTATTAATCATCAGTTTAAATTTACATTCACAATTTGTATTCTCCCCTTCAGGGACAAGAGCAGTTCCCTTGCTACTTACATGTAAGATGAGAGGATCAGTATGAGCACGTACACACATGCACCACTGTCAGGGCGACTCGCTACATCAGCTTTACGATTATATTGCTCTGCCACCTTAACCAAAGCTACTTCACAGGGGAAGGGTTCTTTCAGAAACCCACTCATCCTCAGGCTGAAATTTGGTGGAAGCTGTATCAAATACAGCAGAATTAAGAAAATGACCACAAGGGCTAAAGCTCTCTTCAGCCCAGTAGGCCAACAGCACAGAAGGCTACTATAACAGCAGGAGTGTAGTTCGTAGATTGAGGGAAACAACTCTTTCTCTCTACTTGACACTTGTAAGACCACAAAGAATACAGCGTCCAGTTTTGGGCCTTCAAATACAATAAAGACATCTATAAACTGCAGCAAGTTCAGCAGAAAGCCACCAAGACTGTCAGGGGGGTGGGGCATCTGCCCTGTGAAGGGAGGCAGACCTGGATTTGTCCAGCTTGGACCAACAACCACCTTGACACGGTCTCCCACAGCATTCTCCTGGAGAAGCTGGCGGCCCATGGTCTGGACAGGGACACTCTTCGCTGGGGTCATAATTGGCTGGATGGCCGGGCCCAGAGAGTGGTGGTGAATGGAGTCAAATCCAACTGGAGACCGGTCGTGAGTGGTGTGCCCCAGGGGTCGGTGCTGGGGCCCATCCTGTTCAACATCTTTGTTGATGATTTGGATGAGGGAATTGAGTGCACCCTCAGTAAGTTTGCAGACGACACCAAGTTGGGGGGAAGTGTCGATCTGCCGGAGGGTAGGATGGCTCTGCAGAGGGACCTGGACAGGTTGGATCGCTGGGCAGAGGCCAACGGGATGAGGTTTAATGTGGCAAAGTGCCGGGTCCTGCACTTTGGCCACAACAACCCCAGGCAGCGCTACAGGCTGGGAGCGGGGTGGCTGGAAAGCTGTGTAGAGGAAAAGGACCTGGGAGTGCTGATTGATGCTCGCCTGGACATGAGCCGGCAGTGTGCCCAGGTGGCCAAGAAGGCCAACGGCATCCTGGCCTGTATCAGGAATAGTGTAGCCAGCAGGAACAGGGAGGTGATTGTCCCCCTGTACTCAGCCCTGGTGAGGCCGCACCTCGAGTACTGTGTCCAGTTTTGGGCCCCTCACCACAAGAAAGATATCGAAGCCCTGGAGCGTGTCCAGAGAAGGGCAACGAAACTGGTGAAGGGTCTGGAGCACAGGTCTTATGAGGAGCGGCTGAAGGAACTGGGCTTGTTTAGTCTGGAGAAGAGGAGGCTCAGGGCAGACCTTATTGCCCTCTACAACTACCTGAAAGGGAGTTGTGGTGAGCTGGGGGTTGGCCTCTTCTCGCAGGTAACTAGTGACAGGACAAGGGGAAATGGCTGCAAGTTGCGCCAGGGAAGGTTCAGGTTGGAGATGAGGAGAAGGTTCTTCTCGGAAAGGGTGGTCGGGCATTGGAACGGGTTGCCCAGGGAGGTGGTGGAGTCACCATCCCTGAGGGTGTTTAAGGAAAGGTTAGATATGGTACTTAGGGACGTGGTTTAGTGGGTAATAGGTGGTGGGGGGATGGTTGGACTAGATGATCCTTGAGGTCACTTCCAACCTTAATGATTCTATTCTATTCTATTCTATTCTGTACCTACAAGGACAATCATTGAGAAGGCAGAGCAACACTCTTCTAATCGCAGTCCACAGCAGAAGAATGAGAAGCTACAAACCTAAGTTGAAACGATGTATGTTCAGACTGGATATAAAGAGATACTTTTTCACCATATGGACAGTCAATGGGACAAGCTGCCCAGAGAGACGTTTAGCCTCCGTTCTTGGAGATTTTCCAAGAACAGACCAGCAAAAGTGCTGAGCAAACTGGTGATTTCATAGTTGACCCTGCTTTGAGCACAAAGTTGGACTACAGGTCTCCACAGAGGCCACTTCCAAAATAATTTTCCTATCTTCTTTTCAGAACTCTGAAAATTCTGAAATTTTAAGCCTTACCTTGTAAGACAATAAACATCTGTCATCTTTATCCAGGATAAAGCCATCAGCTAGATCATCAGCTGACACATGGCTGGGTTTCTTTTTAGTAGCCTGTTCTTCTATTCCACACATTCGACGCAGTCGATCTGCCTGTATTTTAGAAGAAATACCCCACACAGATGTGAGCCATCTAGATCAATCACGTAACTACAACAGAATGGAAGAATACTACAGCTAAGAAAATGAAAGGGGAAGGGAAAGAAAGAAAAAAGTTTACTGAGATTACTCAACAAGTTGATGAAAGAAAAAACAGCAGAGACATTATGGGCAAAAACTGATGAGTGGTGAGTGCAACATGGTAAGAGCACATAAACAACTGGATTAGCTTACTTGGAAGGCTTTAAAACTGGTTTACCAGAAGCATTACGTTCTCCCATTTTAAAATGTATCTGTTTTGTTTGTGAGACAATGAATCATTACTGGAATAGGTAAGCCTCTGAAGTGTTCTACGATTCTCCAGTGTTTATCGGTTTCCCATATGTGTAACAAGTTTGTAGTAAACACTCATATTCTAAGATTTTTAAGACATACTAAATTTGTAAGTAGACTCAATGGGCAATATCTGAACCAATCACTTACAGAAGAATTTCCACTTGGGCAACCAGACATAATGTGCAAACAAGATGACAAGAACAGAACAGAAAAAAAAAATTTCTTTTTCTCTTTTCTGCTACTTTTTCTCTTTCAGCTACTGAGCTGTTCTCAGGTAAACTGAAAGTAATGAATCCCTGCAGTCCTAAATGTATCCCTCATATACCAGCACAAAAAGAAAACAACCAACAAAAAAAACCCAACAAAAAACCCCGAGAGAAACATTTACCAAATTATTCAATCTTTCCGTAAGACTCAGAGCTCCATGTAATAGGAACAGCATGCAACATTTCCCAAGAGAATCCTATTCTTCTGCAAAGCAAAGCTATATCCATGCTACTGCTGGAAGACTCTTACATCAGAAGAAAACAATAAATGACTTGCTAGTGTATTAATTCAACTGCTGTGCAACAAGATCCTCCCCCTTATCAACTTAGAAACACTCCTCAATTCTGAGTAACTTAAACATTTAAAGGCAATTTGAAGTGATACTACATTTTTATTGAAGAAAGATCAAGTCGTTTCATAAACTCACTAATCACGTACTAAGCCTGGTTTTTTGTTGTTAGATTGGATTGCAAACAAAACACAAACAGAAGATTTCCTGAATTCTCCCTCTGACGAATTGCAGTTTAGTACAGCCACTTTCAATCTAAGGTCAAGCAGTGACTGTAAGTGGTCACTCCCAAAAGAGAGGCCACAAAACAATCTAAAACCATAAATGGTATACCTCTAGCCTCTGGAGTCGCGCCTGCTCCTCTTTTGCCAATTCTTCTTCTGTCTTCATCCTTTCTGAAGGTTTTGCTTTCATCTCGAATCCAAGTTCTCGAACAATCATATCATATTCATCAGGCTAAAGAAATATTTATATAATTGTTTATTATCTTAAGTTTTATTATTCTGCTTTGCAGCCACTCCTCTGCCAGGCTAACAGTTAAGAAATAAGACTGTTAAGATAGAAGGAAAAGACTGTTTCCAAAGAAAGCTGCAAGAACATTCAACTCAGTATTAAGACAAGGACTGGAATTAAATGAACACTTGAATAGAAATTCTCCTGGAATTCCTAGCACCCCCCATTTAAGATACTAATTGTTTTTCCAGTTGTGAGTAACTTAAATGACAACTAGTTTACTTATTAATAGAAAAAAAAGTTTATTAATAAAATACTATTTTCTCAAAAAGCAGCTAAAATAAATGTATAGTTCACATTTCACTTTATCCTGTCAGAAACAAGCTAAGTCTTCGTTATCTTAGTTACACAGATGCCTATCTTAAAGAAAACAAAGTGATGCCAATACTCAGTGAATTTAAGCAGTGTACTTGGAGAAAACAGTCACTAGCAGAGATTGCACTGGATTTCTGAATAGTCTTCTTGATACCTGTTGCAGTCACCAAACCATACCTCTTCCCTAAAATTCAGTTCTAGTAATTTTTCTTACACATAGCTAGATAATTTTCTCCAATTCAAGAATAACGTTACAGAACGTTATTAACACTTTGCATCCTTGGTAATTCTTAAACAGGATCCACATTCAAGAAGGGAAACTAATTTTCCTTTTCAGCAAATTATGATGACAAAATTTTTGTCCGAGATACCACATTATCAGCATACTATTCAGCATACTATGAAACACCCTAAACCTAAAAATTAATACGTCAAAAGATGAACTTTCGATTCAGTATCTTCTGTTTGCTATTGGAGATCAGTTTTAACATCAGATCAGTTCTAACATAAGATCAGTTCATTAGCTCAATCTTTCAAAAACTTTATTCCTTAGCAGAAGAATTCATGGAAATTCACAAACATTCTGCAATATAATACCGACTTTCTACAAGAAAAAAAAAACACAACAGTGCAATGCATCACAATACGTAATCCTAGATTCAAGTGTTTATTTCCCTTAGGATAAAACAGAAATCATAGAAAAAGCTTTGAGACCTTAAGACATCTATTCAAAAGTTATATATTTTCATTCCCGTTTTGTAGGGACAGTATCCAGCTTACAACAAGGAAATACCTGTTGTCAAATAAAAGTTGTTTTATCCAAGGAACACCGCAAAGGCATTCAAACTAAGTGAATGTTCTCAACATTTTTAGTTCTTCAAGAAAATGTGTTTGTCATACAAATAAGCTGTAGCCAACAATGTTGTTCAACCTGCTTTTCATTAGTTATCAAATCTGAGAGAGGCTGCAATAGGTAATTACAATCAGAAAAATCATATAAACCTCAATATTCTTCCACCTAACAAAACTGTCCTAAAACTGTAGCGTTCCTTCAATGTGAATAGCAGGCAACATTTCACTTTGCAAAGTGATGCACTTCGCTTTATACTTCAGCCACTACGAGTCAAAACCACAAGTTATTAGAACAAAAGAGAGCAGTCTAGCCAAAAGCTTACCTTGGGTTTTTCTACTTCTTTGTCCTTTCTCTCTGACTTCGGGGTTTTGCGGGCAATAAGAGTTTGGATTTCTTTCCAGTCATTGTCAAGCTTTTCTGTAAGTTCTAATGCACTTTCTCTGCGACTTTGCCTCTCTTGCTAGAACAAAACAAAACAAAAACAGCAGTTATGTTCAGACGAACATGACATAGCACTTACAGCTTCAAATGAAAATGCTGTCTTTTCCAAATTAATAATTTAAAATATTTAATATTGTAAAGATGTAAAGATTTTTTTGAAGAAGAAATAGTATAGAGTTACGCTGAATGGCACAAGGGTTGCACACAGAAAACAAGTTAGGAGTCAACAGAAGGGGATGCAAAAGAATGGCAGATATTCAATGCATATCCTAAAATGCCTACAAAGTCAGACAGGCTTTATTCAAGGAGCTTTGACTCTTCTCCTAGACAGCTATCTCCTTTGTTTTCTATGCTACTACTAAGACAGAAATTGTGACAGTTTCTTAGTCGTGCTCATTTATACTTCAGACCTAAAACCTCACCTTTTCTTGTTTAGATTTGGCTATCATCTCTTCTATCAGTTCCTTCCTAGATTTAGGTTTTTCCTCCTCTTCATCTTGCTGCCCACTTGGTGCTTTTTTACGAAGAAGGCCTCCACCCCCTCCAAAGTGAGCAGCAGTTAATTCAGCTAGGAAAAAAAAAATAGATTGTGAGTCCTTTTCAAATCTATACATAAGTGCTGGAGTGCTGCTGCTGCGACAATATTGCCCTGTTCTTTGAGAATGGGAGCAATTAATACTATTGAATCAATCATGCATTATCCCCATTCCCATGGGAATGGCAATACCAAAAAGAGATTGATGTTAGACACAAATTTCCGCTGACAAACATTTTGTACAAGGTAGGAACATGTTTTTTTTCTATTTTAACTAGTATTTAGGTGCAGAGGTGCAAGAAAGCAACCAGAAAACTCACACTTCATATTCTGCCCAGAGGGATTGAAATACAGGTACCTACATATGCTGAAAAGCCCACAGATTAAAGAAGCTTGCCAGGTAGGTAGTTCCAATTTAACATGTGCTAAAATCCAGAAAGCTGTTCTGTGTGTGGTTAAGAAATAATCAAATCTGGTTTAAACATCCCAACCAATTACATGATATTCTTTCTTTCTCGTTGAAAGTTGAAAGCACTGAACAAATGATGTACATGTACCAACAATAAAACCAGCAGTGGGATCTAGCTGACACGACTTACCTGACAGCGTTCCTCTTTCTTCAGTGTCACTGTCACTATCAACAATATCATTTAGTTTTTCAATTTCTGCCAAAGATTGGCCATAATGAGTCAATTCCTCATCTTCATTAAGATTATAGATATTCTTCTTTCCGTAATTTTGCTAAGAATAGTAAAACAGATAAATTAAATTACAAAAGATTTTTAGTTCCCAAGCAACAAATTAATAAAGCCTGTACTTTTAATCCTAGTTGAGGAGATTCTTATTCCAGTGTTCTGCTGGAAAAGAACACTGGAATAAGAGCACTACAAGACTAACATTTTTCATTCAGATACATTAAACCTTAAGTCAGGGAGGACAATGTCTCTCTTATAATAATGTACAAATGGAGTAACTCAGAAAAGCTAAGAAAGCTTATGTTTTATCTACGTATCAGAAATATAAATTCTTAATTACTACATTTTGGGCCTAATGAAAAAGACTAATCTATACAAACTCTCAGTGGAATATGGTATTACACTACTCAATTCTGGAGACTAAGGATGATGAGGCTGAAAGAACAGTACCACACATTGATTTCACATTACAAAATGATGGCAAGTTAGAGAGTTTTTCTAGTCAGCAAATGAAATGGCTGCTGTTCAACAGCTGCACTGGAATGTCAAAGTGTACCTGATGGTGGTCGCCTCTTTCTAATTCAATTCCCAAATCACAGTAGTCAAAGAAAATCAATCAATCAAAGAATCTGCTTAAAACTGGCTTTCTTGCATATCAGTCCTCAAAGAAATCTCTGCTACAAAAAGTTGTGTTGCAAAACCATAAAGTTTTCATGAAAAATTTTGGATTTCCACAAAAATTTGCTATTTCATAAAAGTTCCAAGCATATAAAATAAAAAAGAAAGCATTACCCTGCAAACCCCTCTGTTAAGGGGGACACTCCCAACCTAAAATGTCAAGTGTTTATTGTTTTTTGTTGGCGGTTTTTGGTGGTGGTTTTTTTTTGTTGTTTTTTGGTTTGTTTGTTGTTTTTTTTTTAATTCCTATACTTTACCTGTCTTTCCAAAGTGAATCGTCTGATCATCTTTTCCTCTGGACTTATTTTGGTGTTATATTCACCAAAACGTTTATCTTTAAACACATTTGCCTTTTCCCTTTCTTTATATTCTTTCAGTAATGTATGGGTACGCTAGAAGAAAAAAAGAAATGGAGATAAAATTAAAAACCAAAGACAACAACTACTTTCGAAGCCAAGGCAAAAAAGGCTCCATAGTATCCTGGCAATGTAATCTATCAGAATGCAATGAAGGAGAAGGAAAAATTAATGAGCAAAGAGATGGGAAACTCATAAAATATATTCAGTGTCTTTAAGTTCTCTTATAAACTGCCCACATGAAGATAAAACATGGTACATCTTATCTCGCCTTTATTTTATCACAGATAAAAACTGCATTGCCACTGAAGAATTCTGATTTGTCCGAAGCTTAGTATGCAAAAATTAGAGAAAGCAAAAAAACCCCAGTGTCAGCTGAAGCTCAGCTGGTCTTGTCATCCAAAAAAACCCCAAGTGGGTACACACATTTATTTCTCTGCTTTAGTGTTGAGCACAGGGAGATTATGCATCAAAGCGGTAAAAACAAGTTTAGCAGACCTATATGAGGTAGTATGTGCTGTACTTACGGTACAGGTAAGGACAGACTTTACAATGGCAGTGATCTAATAATTCATGACAACCATCTGATTTACCTTACTATTAAATGAAACCCAAAGACCTTAAAATGCTATATTAAACATTCATATAGTTTTCTGGACAAATGGTAATGAAGACTAAAAGCTAACTTATAATTCCATGCTGAAGATATTATACAGCTGCTAAAGGAAGAAAATGCTGGCCAAGTTTACCCTGAAAAAATAAATAAATGTGTTTATTTAAAGCACATTAACTAAATCTTACAAAAGGTACTGTTGCTATTCGTATCACCACAAACTCCTGCACTGAAGGAAAAGGCTGAGTTTCCTACAACAGGCCTCTGCAGCCTCACTGAGCACTCACAACTTTCAGACGCTGCTGTAACTGGCACCAGAACTCAGGTTTCATCTACTACTGTGCCAGTTCTACCCTGTATTTATTTCTTGCCCAGAATACGTAAATTATCATGCAGCTTAAACACAGTGCATGAACTTTAAGATCTCTTAATACCTTGGATACAGAAAAGCACTTTTGTTTATTATTTGGTGTCCTCTCCCTCTGATAAAAAAATTATTTAAAGCATGAGCTGTCACAATGCATACAAAATGATAAACTGTCCATTTCCTTTTGCCTCACTATTTTTAAGAAGCTATCTTTCCAGTAAGTGCCTTAGAGTCTGTTCAACAACAGATTGTATGTAACACGTCAGAGTTACTCTTTTTTTCAGCTTTAACAGGATCTACAGAGGGTTTAACCTCTTTCCTGGTTTGTTTGAAGGGACATAAAAAAATTCCAGTGCTTCACTCAAGGACAGGACAGGTAGCTGGAATCACAGATCCATAGCATGACACAACGTCCCCCCTTAAGCATTACAGATTTTGGTCGAGTAGCTAGTGATGTCAGTAGAGAAAGAAAAAGATGAGATTTTAGAACAGTGTAAGTGTGAAAGATAAAAGATTTACTCTTCTTAAGTTGTACGGTCACTCTGTGATGACAGATCATTCTTTCGCATCTTCTACATACTTCTACAACTCAACTATTTAACCAGTGCACAAGAAGTCATCTGCAAGCTTTCCAAATCAAATCCACACAGTTTCTTTCTATCTACACACTTCTCACTGCATTCAGACCTCAGTGCTCTTTCAAACTTTCAATATTACAGCAACGTTGCACCATTATCAAAAAACTTAACATCCTGCAGTAGCCAAAACTGGCCAAGATAATGAATCCTGACAACCACCTGCACTCTGGTCCAGTATTCGCTTGCCAACATGTGCCACTTTATTCCGGACCTGGGTAATCTGAAGAGAGTAACTCCCACACATGCAGTAAGAGAAATTTGCACTACAAAACCCTGTAGATTGCACTGGAAGGAGACATCTTCAGCAGGCCACCATCACCCACCTGAGCACTGTGACCAGCCACTCCTGTGCACAACAGAGGCAGTCACTTCTCTCACTTGGGATGGCTTCAGGCTTATCACCTCTCCACCACGGTTACATCTACAGATGCCATCTTTCCTCCCAACTTTTGATGTCCTCTTACCTTCTTGATAGCCTTGGACCGTGACACACCAGGAAGTCCCACATCATTCTTGGTCTTCCTCCCCAAAATGTTAAACTTCTGCCTGTTGACCTTCACCTCAAAGGGGTTGCTCTTGACCACGGCCATAGCAGACTTCACAGGGCCCTTGGCTGTGGAGGGTGCGGAGGCCTTTCGCTTCCGCTTAGCCGCCTTCCCCATTTTTGGTTTGGCTGTCCGTGTGGATGCGTGTGGAGAACTCAGTCACTCAGCGTGCGCGGGGCCAGGGCTGGAGGTGCGCACAGGCCG